>VZTU01014825.1:0-25949 GCA_013400835.1 Zapornia atra | reverse complement strand
ACCTGAAGGGTGCATATAAACAGAAGGGGAATCGACTTCTTAAAAGGGCAGACAATGGCAGGACAAGGGGGAATGGATTAAAGCTAAAGGAGGGAAAGTTTAGATTAGATACAGTTTATAAACAAGGTATATACCTGCTTAGCAACAAGACTACTATCTTAAAGTAGTTTCAAATTCATTCCAACCTGAATGAATTTAAATCATATTATTCAGCCAAGAAAAATATACCTATTTATAGTCTAATACAATTTTAGCCAAGCAGATTTTAAAAAATTAATTCATTTTTGAAATTGAACTCTTGTCACTACATGAGATTTCTTGCTTGCCTGCCTGAATCTGTAGTTCATGGTTGACATGAATTCTACAGCCAAGACTTTCTAAAGGTAATTTCTCCATAGATGAAAACATGTCAAAATTTCCATTTTCTCCCATACATTTTAGTGGAACACATGAATTAACAGAGGGAAAAAAAAAAACAACTCAGCTGTTGTATTGAGACTTCATTTGGTACATGCTAAAGCAAACATCACTTCAAACAGTACTGTAACCATCTGTTACATGGTCTAATTTTAAAAGATCCTAATTTACAGTTGCTTAGTTGCTTTAAATGTAAGCTACAAATGATTGAATTACACATTTTAATTTAATTTTTTTTTTAAACAATGCAAAAATTTATCTGTATTATCCAATAATCCCAAAAGAAACATTTATGTGTGGGCACATCTTTCATGGGAAATAATTTCTGTCATGGATTAAATTTCACAATAAAAAGTGACACTGTTTCTATAAATAAACAAACTAATATACATTTTTGGGGTGTTGTGTAAAATACATTATTTTCTAATTTAGACATAGAAATATTTTTGGGACGTCTAAGTTATGAACAGCGAGGTCATCCTTAATGAATTAACAATCAATCTGTTGTGGTTTTGCATGGCAAGGTTCTGGTGGAGGAGGGGGCTGCCGCGGTGGTTTCTGCAAGAAGCAGCCAGAAGCTTTCCCTAGGCACAACAGAGTAAATATCAGCCGGGCTCAAGGCTGGACCCACCACTGACCAAGGACAAGCCCATCAGGCTCCAACCGGGGTTAAACCACCACACAATCCATGGTAGTAAGCAACCTTTTCTAGTTTTTCTGTTTAGCAATAAACACTCTTGGAATATTTGATGCTTGCTCTCACTCAGGATAAAGCCTACTGTGTAATCAACTACTTGACTAACGATCAGACAAAAATAGAGAATAGTGAACAAATGGAATGGCAGGCTCACAGTTGAACATTTTTTAAGCTAGTTTGAATGCCAATGAAAACTGAAAAGTTAATTGCAATGTGCAAAAAGTGAATAGCTTACCTTCTTTGTTTTCCCTCTAGGAGAAAGGAGGTAGCTCAGAAGAAATGATAGATAATTCTATGACTGAGCAGAATTTGGCATCTTTCTTTGCTAAAGATTGGACTGTACAGATTATTTTCTCTTGCAAGGACAACAGATGGAATTTTATCTGTTAAGAAGTCAGAGACCACAAACCCAGCCTTTTCATAAAAGCCTGTCTTTAATGTCACGTACCACTAAACTCTGAGGTCTATAATTGATTTCTCTGGCAATCTGAGAAGTAAATTGGGAGGGAAGAAAACCCAGCTGACTCTTGATTTTGTTGTTATATGCCTGTGTCCTGTGATACGAGTGTCTGGAATAGACCTTATTTGAATGAAACAAGAAGTCTTTTTGTTTCTGTACTTTTATTCCAATGTGGCACCCTCAGAGCATTGCACTGTAAAATGCCTTCTTCACACAGATTTCAGTTACCATGTTGGCACACTAAAGCATACTGAGTGGCTGAATTACCCAGAAGCGGGTACCCAATGCACAGCACCTAATCGAAGAACAGCATCAATGAAGAACCTTGTCCGAAATAAATCACTGCATCTTCTCTTCCAAGTGGGAAAGTGAGTTCAATGCAGTGTAGCTATACATTATTAACTCCACCATATTTCAAACTGTGATTATCTATGAGGTTTAAATGAATGTGCTACAGATCTGGATTAACTAAACTGCTAAGAGCATTTATGTTTCAAATGAGTGCACTCAGCACAGGATATACATTAGAAATGTTGCTGTGGAGCTCTATACTTTCAAAGTATATGGTCTGAGAATTGCTATCAACCTGTGCATTTTTCAGCTAGTGATTCATGTCTGCTGACAGATGAACTGATGAGGATTGCATTTACTGTTATATGTATCCTAGACTGGGATCCATTGTCCATAGCTTTCTAGACCACTTTTTGTTTAGCATGTCACAAGTTCCAGGGGTTGTTTTCATTTCTTTTTCTTACTAAATTCTTCTGGGTTGCCTGTCCTCTGTATCCATAAATGAGATTATTGTCTGGGAGTATCTTTTCTAAATCATCTTTTATTATTTCTGAAGCAAATAACAGAAAGTACTAAATAGAAGAGGCTGATGTCCTCTCTGCCCTAGTTCTCCGAATTTTTATTGTGTTCATTTACATTTAACATCTTCCTCAGAAAAGATTATAACTGGTTCAACTGTCACCAACTTCAAAACTATAGATTGAAAAGTTTAACTGGTATTTTAACATTCGATTCAAAATCTAACCTTTCAGCCTCAAAAATTTCTTTGACTTTTCCGATAAGGCAAAACTTGGCTCAAGCCAGTCTGTTGATTAACAGACATATCATTTCTATGGAAATAGTTACTATTACATAAACTGTAATCCAAAAATGAAGACAGGTCCTTTATCTCAGAGAATAAGAAAGTTTCTTCATTAATTTGACTTTCTGTTGGTTCAGGTCAGCATGTTGGTAGAAACATCATATCTATTATAGTAAGGTCTGGTATTAAAAAAAGTCAAGGAGCTAGGCACAACACAGCAGTGAGACACTCACCACAAATCTTAGGAATAATTAGAATGTTACAGTAAGAGAAATCTTGATAAAAAGAGGGAATTCATAGAAGAGTACAGAAAATCTTTCTTCAGCTGAGTAGGAAGAAACTCAAACAGAAATAGGTGATTTTTTTCCCTATGTGAGGTAAAGCAGTGACCTCAAAAAATTGTCTACATTTTCTCATATTCTACTATTCAGGACCAGACCAATGCCATCAAATGTGGGTGGAAGAATTAATCACTGAACCTGTAAATGTTATGTGATTGTGCTGATTGCAATCTGATTGGATATTACAAGGGGCAAATAAGGTGACAGTTTCACTTTTTAATGCTTTGTTTTGTTTTTAAAATACATACACGTATGATCATAGAATCATGGAACAGTTCGAAGTGACCACAAAAATCATCTAGTTCCAACCCCCCCTGCCATGGGGAAAGACACCCTACAGTAGACCAGGTGGTCCAAAGCCCCATCCAACCTGGCCTTGAACACTGACAGGGATCCAGGGGCAGCCACAGCTTCTCTGGGCAAGCTGTGCCAGTGCCTTACTGTCCTCATAGTAAAGAATTACTTCCTAACATCTAATCTAAATCTTCCCTCCTTCAGTTTAAACCATTCCACTTCTTCCTATAACTACATGCCCTTCCTTGCGAACAGTGCCTCTCCAGCATTCTTGTAGGCCCCTTTAGGTACTGGAAGGCTGCTGTAAAAGGTCTCCCTAGAGCCTTCTTTTCTCCAGGCTGAACAACCCCAACTTTCTCAGACGGTCCTCACAGGAGAGGTACTCCAGCCCTCTGATCATCTTCATGTCCCTCCTCTGGACTCACTCCAACATTTCAATATCTTTCTTGTACTAGGTACCCCAGAGCTGGATGCAGTACTCCAGGTGTAGTCTCCAGGTGTAGTCTTACCAGAGCAGAGGGCAGAATCGCTTCCTTTGACCTGCTGGTCACGCTGGTTTTGATGCAGCCCAGGATACAGTTGGCTTTCTGGGCTGCAAGCACACACTGCTGGCTCATGTTGAGCTTTTTCATCAATGAGCATCCCCAAGTACTTCTCAGGGCTTCGTCCAGCCTGTACTTGTGCTTGGGATTGCCCTGATCCATCAACCCATGTGCAGAACCTTGCACTTGGCCTTGTTGAACCTTCCCCCAACATGTCAACAGCACCACACAGCTTGCTGTTGTTAGCAAACTGGCTGAGGGTGCACTCAATCCCACCATCCGTGTCACCAACAAAAATGTTGAACAGTGCCAGTCCCACTACTGACCCCTGAGGAACACCACTCAACCCTAGTCTCCAGTTGGATACCAAGCTGTTGACCACAACTCTTTGGGTGTGAGTGTCCACTCAATTCTTTATCCATCAAGTGGTCCATCCTTTGCAGTTTTTTAGATGACCCTGTTGAACAGAAAAACACCCCACCCCCAAACTGGTAGCATCTTCCTCTTCCCAGGAAAAAACATTGTCTTTTTTCCCGTAGCCTTATTGCCTGAGGAAAATAAATAGAAATGCCTAGAAACATGTATCAATACCCCTGTTTGGCTGCAGGCTACTGCTGAGAAATGCAAAACTAAACTGTAACTAAACTATAGCAACCATGCTGATCATGGAAAGCAAGTTAATTATAAGTTTCCCTTAGGTATTTGCTGGTGGAAAATATGTCATCTCCACGGTGTCACCTGCCAAGAGGAGAATGTGTCATCTCTGTGGCAAATCCTGCAGAGACTGTGTCCCAGTATTTATACTCAAAACCGTATCACAAAGGCACTGACTCTTAAGGAAAATAGAACAGTCTAAATAAGCTGAAAATCTTTTTTCAGAAGCTGCGCTAGAGAATTTACCAAACTGTAGAACCCACCATTGTGCATTTGCTTGACTGAATTGTAATTATTTTTCCAAAGCGACAACTGGAAAAGCATAGCAGTGAACCAAGATATAAAATGAAAAGATATAATGGAAAATAAACATCTACTGAACTTCATACATCAAAACCAGAAAAGCAAAAACAAAAAAAAGAAAAAGGCACTATATGCATTGTATCTTGGATGTTACAAGAAACCACATCTCTGAGTAACCTTATGGGGTTAACTGACATCACAAAAACTTTTTTTTTCTTCCATCTCTCTCCTGTCTAGCTTAATTGATAAAATGTCAACACACTGCAAATTCTAACTCCTGTTTAATTATACTGTTAGAAGAGAAGTGACAGTATATGTGGTATTTAACTAGACTGGCTCTACAGCTGTTCCATGGTTTTGCTTCCTAAATCTATGGCACTGCAAAGCACAAAAGCAAGCTAAAAGAGTAGAAAAGGTAATGGAAAATTTAGATTTCCATTGGTACATTATTGTGCCAATGTTCAGTAGTGCATCTGTGCATTTCCAACTGAAAGACAGGCAGCTGAACACTTTGTACCTAGTTGAATGCATATCTGCTTACTAGAAAGATGATACAGAGTTAGTCTTAGGTGTCTGAAAACTCCCTGAAAGCCCTGAATGAAAAGCCCCTTATTTTTAGCCAACTCATGTTTCAAACTGAGGTGTGTTTTGCACCCTAAGCAAAAATTTGAGCACTTGGAGGTGTACCATAGGATGAGTTCTGAAAACATGACTACTGATTCACTCTTCCCATGCCTTGAAGAGTGCTATATAAAGTTCCCTTTCAAACGCATTTAAAGAACAGCTAGGGAAAAAATATTGTTTTATAAAGTTACCCTGTGGCAACAATTTGGATTTTGAAAATCACTGTCAAATAAAAGAATAGTAACTTTGTTACTAGTAGTTTCAAGCATTCTTATATCCTGTCTGAGTTCAAGACTTAGTGGCCAGAACATGCAGCCACAAAATGGCACACATAAGGCCAGTACCAACACCATCTTGCCTTATATGCTTGACTATGAAAGGTGTGGGCTTAAAAATCACCAGATGTAGGCAAAACTAGATTATCCTATGAGTAGAAGATAATGCTTTGTCTCCTCCCTAAGATTACAGAGAAAGCTGCAGACACTACCACAATATCTAGAATAAGATTACTCGCCCTCTGAAAAGACACATCAAACTACACCTCTCAAGATATATACCCATGAGGTAGAAATCAATAGCTCAGTCATGTTAAAACTGGCATGCTTCAGGCAGATGTGTAAACATACCCATCCTCAGTAAAGGCACCTGCATGAGACGTAATGGATGTAGGTGGATCCAAATTTCTATATGCTGTCTACAAGGTCTTGGCTCTTGCCCACAAAAAGGACTGTAATTTATCCAAAACCAAATCCTCAGATGATTAAGTAAATATTATTCATGTTTAACTTGGAAATTCAAATTGACAATACATGTGTTGGTTTTCATATTTCAAATGGAAAATTAGTATAATTGGACCATGCTGAGACAAACTGTGCTTATTCTGTAATATTATCTGTAAAGTTGAAAGTAGTTAATAACATAGAAAATAAGTTATCTCTATCGATTTGGTTCAACACTTTATTTTGGGAAATGACATGGAAAAGACTGAAGTTCTGCTAAGTCATGACAACAGATGAACAACAGTTGCCCCTAGAATTCAGAGGATCTTTAAAGAAAATAATTGAAGCACATTCCTTTTTGCATATTTTTTACCAATACTGTACCATGATTCATTAATCTTGCGTCACTAATCTACAAGATCAATGTGTGCTCTCATCATTTCTGTTGCCCTTTTGAAACAACAATGCAATCATTTTGCAGAGAAATCAGAAATTGCTGGTGAAGCAGACAGCAGCCTGAGAGTGAGTTCTGGCATATGGTCATGATAAATTGGTATAGAAGACCACAAAGCCTTTTAAAAACAGTCTTTTAAACAGAGCAACAAGCAATTTTGGATGCATCAGAATTTAAGTCTTGAGACTTTGAGTACTTTAAATTCAGTACTTGAGATCAGATTATGTTTTAGTAAGAAAGAATTTGGGTTCAGCTAGAAGTGGATCAAATAAAGTATTCAAGTAAGACAGTATAACAAGGATTTTAAGTCAGTGTCCAGTAATGATACTACTTACAATGGCCAGCAACTGAAGTACAGAATTTTAAAAAATCTGATTAATTCTATTAACAATAGCTAATCATTCTTCTTTCCCTAATGTTTTTAGATCATTGATAGCTGCTACACACAGAATTATTTGTTGATCCATTCCTGATGTCACATTGCAATGAGATATCTTTGAACCTCGTTATATGTACAATGCATAAAAAAAACCCAAACCAACAGAATTGTGAAAATAAGCACAAAGAACCAAGTGAAGTTGTATTTGAAACTATGCAGTGTTCCCATTTTTGTGTGCATCATCTTTGCCACAGATAGTTGGGCTCATTTTAGATCATTCTCAACAGGAATGAGCTGGTATTACGAGCAGGAAAAACTTTTTGTCCCTATTCCATATTGGTGCTAGTTTATATAAAGTATTATATAAACACATAGCAATAATTTACAATCTAACACATAAGAAAGGCAATGGAAAAATAAGGTAGTTGATGAAATATAACAGCCTCAATGTTAATTCAGTTTGGCTGATAGACAAACTGGGAACTGAACTCCAATTCCGCGTCTTTTGTATGTGACTATTCTGTCTTCAGAAATAGCCCACATCATTCAACAAAACAGCATAGATTGATCTGTGAATCACACTGCATTGCACCATGGGGACAGACTTGTAATGAAAGGTCTCAGTTACGCTTTCTTGACCAAAATGGATTCATTGAGCATCAACTGTGAGTTCAGTCAATAGCTTTACAGTTCTGTAATCCAGCCAAATGGGCACTGGCTTCAATTTTCTTGATTTTTGCCAAACAGTGGCTCACCAAATGTTAGATGTGTTTCCGGGTAAATGAGAAAAAGTAGAATATTGTTGGGATATTCCAGTAGACCTTTCAAGGAACCTCCATATTCTGAGATAAAATGGGACACCCAAAGGCTTATTTTCAAAATAGCAGATGGAATTGAAATCCTGAAAAGAGAAAATCCAGCAAAAAGTCCACATCCTTATTTTAACCCTCCTAGATTAAGAGCACAGAAGATCCTAATAAAGTTTTCTTTTATGACTAACAAACTTCTACTATTTTTGTAGAAAAAGGTGTATAACCTTTTCTAAAGTGCATTTAGGTTTTCCAGATATCCAAATTTGAGTCAGGCATTCTGTGCTTTAGATAATTATTTAATTCAAATTTATATTACTACCTAGATCATAGAAAGCCCCTGAACGCTTGGATTTCAGGAGGTCCTACGCATCATCTTCTGTTAATGAGTTCTAAATGCCTTACCAGCTTTCCTGGCTGCACCCACCCTGAATGGCTGTGATACTGAGGGAACAAACCCTTATCATTTATTTCATTAGTTTGTCACTGCTATGTATCAGGAATACCAATATAAAAGGAAGGAGTATAGGAAGATCTAGAAGTCTAAACAGACGTAGTTCAAAATAAAAAGAATCTTCATAGAAGTATGAAGTAAATAAAAACCCAAAACACCACAACAAAAACCCACACTCAACCCCCTCAAAAAAACCTCCAAACAAACCAACAGAAGGTAAAAGGATCATATATAAGATGTAACCCACAAACTTCAGAATGTTCAAAATAGTTTTCCTAAATTACTATAATAGTGTTAATTTGTCTTCATATGCTAATATATTGAGTATTAGGGATATAATTGCCTTACTGTGATTTAAAGACATCTTTAACAGATATACTGTCCACAACATCTGGCTAATCCTTCCTATTCCTGAAAATTATCTATCTACTCCATCATTCTATTGGGCAAAAAAGTTAAATAGCTATTCCAGCTGTTTTCCATTTGTTTTTCACCTGGGCACTTCTCCCAACCTGTGACCCTTATAATTTATTCCCTTTTAGGTTTATGGAAGGAGTCATGATTTCAGTCAACATCCTGCATGTTGATCATCATGCAATACCATGAACGAGAACCATATCTTTCTTGTTAAATTTTGTCTTAAACCTGGCTGTCATACTTGAGGATTTCACCCAGCATATGGATGCACTTGATGTAGTATGGAGCAACACCCATATGCTCTACTATGCCGTAACCACACAGCCTTCAAAGCTTCTAATGTGTAGAAACAAATGTTCCCAAGAAAAATATAATTTCAGTAAGAAAAGTTTACATGCAAAATGCAAGCGACATCCTGCACATTACATGTACCTGTGTTGATATGGCCTCTGTATGAACACCTTCTTTTCAGGAAGAGTATGCTAGAGCAGATATTTGTATTTCTACCAATATGGAACTCAATGTTTTGGTTCACAGAACCTACCTCAACCATTACATCCCCAAGATGAAAGGAACACAACAGAAGTAATATTCTGTTAACTTTTTGCCATCACTTTTATTTATGGCAAATCTCTGTAGGTCTGAACCCTGAGAAAGATACTGAAGGACAGACGTCAGGGCACAACCCTTCTGTTCAGAACAGAGCATTGGACTTTAAATGTTTTCTATCATTCAGTTTTGGAGACAGAAAAAAAAGATTTATATTAATTTCATCAAAGAAAATTTTGCATATATAAAATACAGAGCTCTGCTTCTGCCTTGGCCTCAGTCACCAGAAACAGGGTTGTTGGGTTGTTTTTTTTTTCATTTATTGTAATTGCACTCAGTGCTGCTATTCCAGGAGACAGTTTGCATCAGTAACATCTTAAGCAAAGCCCTAATGCAACAAACAGTATGCTGCAAAATTCACATGCTTCTCTCTCCTCTCCAGTTGTATAATTCTGATCCAAATCTGTAAAATCTTAATTGATTTGAGGATCAGCTATTCAGAGACCATTTCTCTAACTATAGGATTCCAAAGCAGTTGTGCTCACTGAGCAAAGTCCCCTCTCTTTCCTCCAGCTGGATCATACGATTCTCAGCTACTCATTTTAAGCTAAACTCTAGAATAAATGTTTTATTAAAATTTTAGACACAACTCTTCAACTTTTCTTCCAAAAAAAAAATTAAACTCTGACAAGAAATCTAACAATGTATCAGAGAAAGGAAAGAGAAAACTTTTGATTTTATTTTGCTTTCTTGTCATGGGAGAACCTAGGCAAGAAATTTCAACATTTAAACATTCACAAGTCTTCTCTCAAGTTCAGGATAATCCCATAAGCATCCAAATCCCTTTGTGTCTCCATTTCTGCTCTGGGCATGCATTCAGCTGCCTGAGGCTGTGGTTACACGGGCAGCCAAGCTCTTCTAATGGCTTGTGGCTGCCAAGAAAAGGAATCTTTGCACATTTCTTACTTTCTCTCAGTTGCTTCCACTCTCCCCCCTTCCCCTCTGTGCTTATTTCTAAAACAGATAAACAAGGGATGTGAGACTGAATTTATCACTTCCCAGATCACATCTGCTGGGGAGATAAATATCCACATTCCCTTCTTCACGTTTAGTGGAAAGAAATTCTAGTCTCACATTAGTTGCAGGCCAGTTCACACCCCTTTCATTTTGTTTTCCACATACAAAACATTAGCAGGGACACTGAGTAGCAAGGTCAGTGTGGTTGTTTTGTCATGGACCTTAGTGGGAACAACTCTACCTTATGTCTATCGGAATATTTGGAAATTTGTGGGCCACTCAGTATATTTACTGTTTTAAAATACCTGATAATACTTTCTAACAAAATTGAACTATTTCTAAAAATCTTTTATATTTAAAGGTGGATCCATAGCTATTCTGATGTGATTTTCTTCATCACTTAACTGTCATTATTTTGTTCTCACTTTCTTATGATTAATATGCATTACTTTGAGTCTGCAGGACTTCTAACTATTTAATTCTCTTTAGAAGAGTTACATTCTTGTACAGTTCTTGCTATCACTGCTTATTTTCACTGAGGTTTTTTTGGTTTTGTTTGGGTTTTTTTTCCAGTTCATTGATACCTCTAGTTGTTGACTATATGGTTCTATCAGTGGAATGAGATTAATATGTAAAGTTATGGATTTGATAATCATACACTGAGGTTTCCTACCACTTCTGCAAAGAAGTTAAGGGTTGAAAAATGTAGGGGATGGAGTCTACTTCGTGACCATAATTTCAAATGAAAAAAAGTGCAGTTGTTATACAAGATTATATTTTAACATTCTTTTTATGTAAGGAAGGGATCTGGGTCCACAGGTAAATTATTTTGTTTTCTTGTGGCATTTCTACTTGTTGAACAATTTTATTTTTGTCCATACTTAAGCTAGTCACAAATTTAAAGTGGAAAAAAATTTTGAATTAAAAGAAACATTGGAGAACATATTGAGAGAAACTGCAACTTGGCTGTAGTAGTTCAGAGATCTCAGGATGTGACAGATATGGTTCCTATTAATTTTTCTTTCTGTGTGATTTTGATCTACTATCTGATGGCAAAGTATCTTAATACCCAGTTAAGCCAGATGATGGGCAGGGTCTTTATTCCTTCTCTTGAATCTGTTCTACTTTGTATAAAATATTTACGTAGTCATTTATAAAAGAAAGAGATTTATCTCGTAGACAAATTGGAAGACATTCATCTGCCCTGTACTTTTAAATCCTGTGATTGCTTTATCAGTTTCTCAGACAAGAACAACAATCACAGGAAAAACAGCATCCAATCTCAGATGACAACCCATCTTCACAATTTAAAAATTTCTACTCAATATTAGTCATCAGCAACTGGTGAATTAAGTTGCAAATCTTCCCAGACAGGTAGCACTGAAGTAGATAAAGTCTCAACAATGTCTTCATTATCATTTTACTGTTCTAAGAATTTCTTTTTACTCTTGGAGGTACACAAAATGAAATATATTTATAGCAAAGTACAAATGATTGTACGTATACAAAAATTTTATGTCATTCAGAATAACTTTATTCCTTCCAGAAGAAAACAAAACAGCAAAACAACAAGCATCTCCACAAACAAATAATAATAATAATAAAAAAAAATCCCAAGCTTCCACATTGACATTTAGGTCATTAATAGCAAAAGTTCTTACTGTATTATGAACAGCAGTCTGAACTGACCAAAGGCATATTCACACTGACTTGCATAGAATCTCGTTTACTACAAATAATTTGGCTGCTATTCAGTGGTGAAAATAAAATAAAAATTGAAGTTGTGTGATTCATTAATAATGTGTAACTAACCAAAAGTCATTGAACTATGATTCATGGTAGGTAAACCACAGTTTACACTGTGACACTTTAAAACCTAGACACTTTAAAAACCTAGAGATTTTTAAACTACAATCTAGAGCAATTCTCAAGAGTCACACACACATACAGCGATGTGCAACCCCCCTTAGAGGCCACTCCCACACTACACACATACACCTCTTTCTGGGAGTAAAGATTCCTCTATTTCTATATGCTCCTGCCCGAGATGTAGGTGCTTTAGGCTTATGTGTGATCATGAAAGATCCTACAAACCAATAAAACATATTTTTCATGAACCTCAGGTTCACACATGAATCCAAGAAATGTGGATTTCTACTTGTGGCACCCACAGTGTAACTCCTTGAGCTACATGCCCCCATAGTATTTGTCAGTTTATAGGCCTGCCATTCTGACCTCAGTGC
This sequence comes from Zapornia atra, assembly GCA_013400835.1. Classification (NCBI taxonomy): domain Eukaryota; kingdom Metazoa; phylum Chordata; class Aves; order Gruiformes; family Rallidae; genus Zapornia; species Zapornia atra. The sequence goes on along the minus strand of VZTU01014825.1, from coordinate 13,483 downwards.
CAGGGAAAGTTATGGAACAAATCAGCCTGAGTGCCATCACCCGGCATGTACAAGATAATCTGGTGATCAGGCCCAGTCAGCATGGGTGTATGGAAGACTGGTCCTGCTTAACTAATCTTATCTTCTATGACATCATAACCTACTTAGTGGATGAGGGAAAGTCTCTGGATGTTGCTTACCTGAAATTTTGTAAAGCCTTTGACACAATTTTCACAACATTCCCCTGGAGTAAATGGCTGCTCATGGCTTGGACAGGGATATACTTCGCCGAGTGAAAAACTGGCTGGATGGCCGGGCCCAAAGGGTTGTGGTGAATGGGGTTTCTTGCAGCTGGTCACAAAGGGTGTTCCCCAGGGTTCACTACTGGGGACAGTTCTCTTTAAAATCTTTATCAAAAATCTGGATCAGAGGATCCAGTGCACCCTTACATAAATTTGCAGGCAACACCAAGTTCATTGAGAGTATTGATCTACTTGAGGGTAAGTAGGGTCTACAGAGGATCTGGGCAGGCTGGATGGATGGGCCAAGACCAACTGTATGAGGTTCAACAGGGCTAAGTGCAACAAGTCTAAGTGTCACAACAACCCCACACAGTGCTACAGGATCAGGGAAGAGTGGCTAGAAAGCTGCCCAGTGGAAAAGGACCTGTAGGTTGTTGGTCAATAGCTGGTTGAATATGAGCCAGCAGCACGCCCAGGTGGCCAAGAATGCTAACATCCTGGCTTGTATCACAGTGTGACCAGCAGAACTAGGCAACTGATGGTCCCCCTGTACTCAGCACTGGTGAAGCCACATCTCAAGTACTGTGTTCAGTTTTGGGCCCTTCACTTCAAGAAGGACATGGAGGTCTTGGAATGTGTCNAGAAGGTCATGGAGGTCTTGGAATGTGTCTAAAGGACAGTGAAGCTGTGTAGGGTGTAAAGAACAGGTCTTACAAGGTGAAGCTAAGGGAACTGGGCTTGTTTAGCCTGGAGAAAAGGAGGCTGAGGGGAAACTACCTGAAAAGAGGTTGCAGCACGATAATTCTCCCAAGCAACAAGTGATATGACAAGAGGAAATGTCCTCAAGTTGTGCTAGGGTAGCTTTAGATTGAATATTGGTTAAAAGATTCTTCACCAAAAGGGTTGTCAAGAGCTGGAAAAGCCTGCCCCAGGAAGTGCTTGAGTCACCATCCTTGGAGGTATTAAAAAGATGTGTAGATGTGCTGCTTAGGGACACGGCTTAGTGGTGGACTTGGCAGTATTAGGTTTAACACTTGGACTTGATGTTAAAGGTCTTTTACAACCTGAATTATTCTATGATTCTATAATGTTATGATCTGCTGGAATATTGCTCAGTAAGGTTGAGGTACAGATTGCAACATCAGTGCAGGGATTTCTGTCAGTGTCAAACCAGTTTTTGACTGCTTCTGTGTTGTTCTCTTCTTTCTCCCCAGTATTACCAATTTTCAAGCTTCTCTTGTACTTTTCAAACTGATTCCTTTGTTTTTAAACTGTTTACTGTGGCTGATGGATACCTTCTTTAGCATTGTTCATTTGGGGGAAATTCCCTCTTGGGACGTTCTATTGATACACACTCACATCCCTGCCTTACCAACTGTTTGCATCCTGGCCACATTGCCAAGGGGAGGCTGAGCAGGCCCCACCACCAACATTGTTAAGGAGCACAATGAATTCTCTCTCCTCTTATTGGTACTTCCCATTTTCAATCACATATAAAGACTGTCTTGCAGTGAAAATAAACACAAATAATTGCACTGTATAATCCACTGTATAATTTCATTGTATATTCCAGTTTGTGAATAATGTTAAGGTTTTAGTGGTCTCCTAAAATCATTAGTCATAAATAGTTTCAGCATAACCTGCTTTTTGGAGGAAGGTGGGAAATTCAAAGTAACTGAAACATTACGTGAAACTCAAATAATGAAGTTGAACTTTACTGTAGTATTCTAATTAATGAATGCATAAATTTACATATACAATAATAAAGTTTGTCTTATTACTCTTACCACCATGTTTCTTAAAAACAATAACATATCCCATACAAGCACACAAGAACTAACCTTGCTCATTAGAGACTTTTTTCTTCCATATTTCCTCATTTTTCAAATTCTAGTTCTTTCAAATTCTTTCATTTTTTATTGAACATATTTGATTATTCTTTCAGCTTTCTGGCAGAATTTGTTTCTTTTCCTCCTGTCTATTCTTTAGTAAAAGGAAGAAATGAAAGCTCACCTCCAAAATAAATGATAAACTTGCATATTTCAACATAAAAAATAGCAACATAATATAGTTAATGCTCTACATTGGTATTAACATTTTGATGAAAAATGTGCATGTCATTTGTGGTTAGAGCACATACTCTCACTTGATAGGACAGGGCCCATTCTTATCAATCACTGGAAGGGGTTAAAATACAAGTAAAATTTTCACCAAAAAAAAAAAATTATATTATTTTCTGCACACCCATAGCTTTTTGATTGAGATTTTCATTATGAAGCCATGAGCACACCTGTGGGACATATGCCTCAGTAGAGGAACTTCTCAGCATAGTGACAGAGCTCTGGGAGGAGATGAGTAGGTTAAGGATTATCAGATAGTGCAAGAGAGAGGTAGACAATTGGAATCACGCCCTACCTTCACTGGGACAGGCTTTACAGGCAGCCAGGATGAATGATATAGAATATGTCTATCCTCTCTCTGCCTGGCTGAACACAGTGACTTAAGGGATAGGGGATAAGGGTGATAAATTCCAGTCTATGACAGCAGGCATGTCTCCTCTGTGACTACCCCACCTTCACATGTGCCCTTGCAAGTATAAAAGTCTGCAAATGGAACAAAACAATAAAGAGGATACTGGGCCATCAGACTTTGACATGTCACCAAGTTAAAGTTGGCCTACACCCTGCATTTAAACTGGTTCCATAAAGGGTAAAAAACCCACAGCCTGGTCATTGTCATAAGACAATCTCTTCTGAAGGGAAGAGAAGTCCCAATATGCAGATCAGACCCACTTCTTTATAAAGTCTGCAGTCTCTCTGGCCCTGAAGTTAAAGATGTGAAGAGAAAGCTTCCTATTCTGATATGGCCCTCAGACTATTATACCTTATTCATTTTTCAGGTAGGCAGCAATGACGTTGTAACAAGAAGTCCGAGGACAATCAAAATAGACTTCAGGGCCTTGGGACAGCTGGCTAAGGCATCAGAAACAGAGTGTTATCACTCCTGATGAGGGAAGAAACAGGAAGTCAGCAGGTCAATACCTGGCTCCAAACCTGATGCCACCAGCAGGATTTTGGGTTTTCTTTATGATGGGTCAGTTTACCCAACACCAGGACTGTGGGTGACAGGTGGGGTACACCTGTCTCAAAGGGAAAAAAGATTTTTGCACAGAAATTAGCAGGGCTCATTTAAAGAGCTTTAAACTAAATTTGAACGTAGAAGGGGATAAAGCAAGGCTCACTAGAGGGGTGGCATGCCAATGTTTATGGGATGGTGAGTTTGTAAGGTCCTTCAGTCTTCCATCTCAATGGAGGTAGGAGATGGAGAAGCACATAACAACCAAGATACAATGGTTACTGAGGGGTGGAAACCATGGAAGCACCGGAGAATGGTCAGGTAGAAATCCGGACTTCTCCCCTAAAAAAGGTGCTGGGGTCAGTAGCCCAACTGAAGTCCATCTACAGCGATGCATGCAGCATGGGCAACAGGAAGAGCTGGAAACCATTGTGCAGCAGAAAAACTATGATACCGTTGTCATCACAGAAACATAATGGGATGACTTGCATAATTGGGATTCTGCAATGGATGACTACAAACTCTTCAGAAGAGATAGGCAAGGAAACAGAGTCAGTGTGGTCACCCTGGACTGTTTCAATAGTTTAGAGCTTAATGATGGTGATAATAGGGTTGATTCTTACATGTTTACAGTAAGAATCAGGGACAAAGACGACAAGGCAGATATAATGGTGGGAGTTTGTTATAGACTGCCCAACAAGGATGGAGAGGCACAAAAATTATTCCATAAGCAGATGGGAGAAGTTTCACGATCATTATCCCTTGCTCTTGTGGGGGCTTCAACTTTGCAGAAGGGCAATGAAGTTGGTGAATGGTCTGGAGCATAAGTTTTATGAGAAGTGACTGGGGTAATTGGAGTTGTTTAGTCTCGAGAAAAGGAGGCTAAGGGAAGACCTTATTGTTCTCTGCAGCTACTTGAAAGGAGGTTGTAGTGAAGTGGATGTCAGTCCCTTCTACCAAATAATAGATAGTAGGACAAGAGGAAATGGTCTCAATTTGTGTCAGGGGAGGTTTAGATTGTATATTAAGAACAATTTTTTCACCAAAAGGGTTATCAAGCTTTGGAAAATGCTGCTGAGGGACGTGATTAAGTGATCAGCCCTGGAGGGATTTAAAACACACATGGTTGTGGTGCTAGGGATATGGTTTAGTGGTGGATTTGACTGAGCTAGGTAAATGGTTGTACTTGATGTTCTTAAAGGTCTTTTCTAATGAAAACTATTCTATGATTCTCCATTTAGGCAAATACTCCATCCTGAAAAGCACTCAGACTTGAAGATAACTTTTCTTGTTTAGTATTCATGTGAGGTTATTCTTGAATAATACATGCAAGACTAGATACTCCTTTTACAGTATATAAACCATGGATTACATTTTCTTCAAACCAATAAGTAATAAAATAGAAGGTAGAGAAGAATCGAGGTATTAGTCATACAACAGTGGAACATACAAGATGAAATAACCTGGAGAAGAAAATGAAAAATGCCATAGACATTGCTTTCTCCTTTTTTTACAGTCATGGTGGAAGTGGTGCTTTGGGGAGAATAATGATTCTATGAATTATGTACATTTGATAATGCCTAGAAGGTTCAGTAAGTTTAAGAAGCACAAGGAATTTACCTTTCACTGATTATTTGTTATCAGTACATTAGCAAACGTAGCAAATAGAAGATGTCTGAGCTTGGTCAGATGTTTGGCAGATCAAGAGTATAAATACCTGTGAGTCACAAAATGCTAGTAAGGAGACAATTTCACAACAGGGTAGACAATTTCATAAGAAACAATGTCATAGGAGTACAGAGGCAGAAGATGAAGCATCTCTTGACATCCCTCTTAAAAATGAGAAAGAGAATAAATGGAAGGAACAAAAGGGAAAATGAAGGTGAACGTAGAAGTAATAATCAGAGAGATAAGAGAACTGCAACACTGATAGCAGATGAGATGCCAGTAACTGACATTTGACTGGAATTTCTCATCAGTAGGATGACTGTAGATTGACTAATTAATAAAAAATTAGTAATGTTTTTCATCGTGTCTAGCTCTGTCTAAATGGCTGACTACAAAACCGGGAGACCTCATTCATATTGCCTATGTGAAGAGTCCTAGTTTTAGCCCAGATCATGCTGAGGCACTTTCTGGAGCAGTGCTAGTCAGCTGATGAAATCAATACTGGGAGACATGCTAAGAGATAAAAATTACAGACCAGAGTTTGTCACCATCCATGCCTTGCCCCTGTTTTGTTTACTAGTTGAAATGCAGACTTTGTTTTACAGGATTGATGATATGGAAGACACTTAGAAAAGATCTGGTCTGCAACTTGTGGATAAAAAAATCAGAACATCTGTAATTGGAATGTCATTTCTATGGAGAAGAAAAGGTAAAGTGATAGCTGGAATATGAAAGTGTAAAAAAATACATAATTGGAAGCAATGCTTATCTAGATGCAAAATTTATAAATTAAACAAGTGTACAAAGGTAAGAAGGACAGAAAACTATAGATAATAATAAATCGTCTGGTTTAATTAGATCATGTAAAGCAATGACAATATATTTCCCCAACTGGAGCTAGTACAATGTTTTATATTATAGCCGTGTATCTTTTTTAATTTCCTTTGATCAGTCCTGATACTGTGTAGAATTTGTCCTTCCTTTATTCTTCCAAATCCCATGTATATTTGAAATCCTCACCCTTATCATCCACATACCGTATTGAAATATGTTTAAATGAGATTTAACTTAAGCTTCAAATCTAACACTCAGCAGTATGTTGTTGAGTAGTTACTGGCTCATTTGCTCTAAGATATATTTATTTGAAAAATTCAGGTCTGTGGGGAATGTAAACTTGAACCATTTGACATTGGTCAATAGGCTGCAATAGCCTGAGTATGTTGGCAGTCATCCACAGAATTAGTCACGATGTCCTGTTGACCCAGTTTGAATCCTGTGTTGAGATTACACGTACTGTATTATTTGGATTCTGCTTTGGTTTGGGGAATACCATTTCCAATTTATGCAAGTTTTAATTCTGTTTTCACAGCTGTTGACTAGCTGTCTCCCTACTGCTTTTATCTTGAGGAATTTATCATGTTCTATTCCCTTTTGATGCTTTTATTTGGTGTTAGGAATAGGTTTACATTTCTTTGCCAATATTATATTCTAAGCCTCACACAAAATCCTCTCATAGGCCTTCTGAGAACCCAGCGTGGAGGTTACTGAGACATTTTAGGATGGCATCAATTCCAGTACAACAGTAGGGTTTTGGTTGGTTTTTTTTCCTATGTTCTTTACCCTCCGTGATATTCATTATTATATTCTTCACCAGTCTAAATACCTCTGTTAGTCATGGTATAATTTAACTGCAATTTAATAGCAGCAACAGAGACTGATATTCCACTAGGCAGCGTGTGAAACTATCTATCCTTCAGTTTCCTCAATATCTGCTTAAAACTGAGTTTCATTTTAGCCGTAGAAGAAAAAAACAGAAGGATCTGGTAATATTTTTTGATAGGCATTTCTTAACTACTGTACATATTTATTCCTTGCTATAGCCACGCAGGTAAATAATTATTAAGTCAAATACAGCTACTAAAGAATATAAGCTATTTATGAAAGTGGTGCAACAAGATTCATTTATGTTGAATAAAGACTTTAAAGTGAAGTCTAGTAGAAACCATTAATATGGAAGTGTGTGTGGTGGTTCAGCCCCAAGCAGCGGCACCACATCACTCGCTCTCTCCTAAAGGAGAAACAGACAGAGCCTCAATGGAGGAGAGTTTACTGACAGAAGAACCATGAATGGGGAACAATAATCCTAATTCCACTTACACCCAGTAATAACAGTGTTGCATAACACGAGGACCAACCCAACAGCCCTGCCACACTCAGACTGCCCTGGAGACACCCAGGAATGCCTCACCCTGACCAGCCCCTTTTTATGGGGAAGTGATGTCAGGTGGTGTGGAAGACAGCCCGGGCTAACTCAGCTCACCTGGGCTACCTCAGCTCACCTGTGTTCATTGCTTGGGGAGGTTGACTGTGGCCTGGCCAGAACCAGGACAGTGTGAAAGAGACTAAATAAATACAACTTTCTGGGGACATGCATCACATTGTATATGTTACTGCTAAGGCAGTGGAAGAAGTAAGACTGACATATAAAGGTGTAGCCTCTCTTAGGCAAATGTGTATAAAACCAAAAAATACCACAAGATGAATAAAACCACCTTTCTCCTTTTGCCCAGCAGTTTGATCATAAGCTTTTTTTTATAGCAACATATGGATGTGATTCACAGGAAACTAATTACTAGTGAGATGAAGAAAGTTATTGCCTTTTAAGAAGCAGTTCTGGACAGAAAATAAATTCAGTTGTTATGTAAGAAAAATTATTAGAAAAAAGTTGTTTGTGTTATCCGTAATTGGTTTGTTTAAGGTTATTTACTGTGATGATACTAAGACATAGAGATGAGTCTATCCTAGAAGAAGAAAGGAAGGCGTAAAAAAGGGCCCAGAAGGGAAGATAAATGAATAGGCACAGGTAAACCTAAGAGACCTCTAATTCCAGGTATGCAAAGATGACAATGAGTAACAAGGAACTCTTGTTGCAGATGAAAAATCTGCAAAGACATTATCAGTACTCAGACATGTTTAAATAGTGTTTAGTCTATCTTGATGATCCGGATCCCCAGGAAAGCAGAAATGCTAATATTTCCACACAGGTGAAAGCAGTATGTGCACGAATTCCATCAGATTTGTAATTATTCTCTTCTGTACTTCAGGGCTGGTATCTATAAGCAGTATATCCCAAACCGAGAACTCTTTATGAGTGATAAAACTACTATTACCTGTTTCCTATGGATTTCTGACACATTTTTCTCTTACATGCCAGTCACATCAATTCCTTTGTATGCCTAAACCTGTATCTATAATTCACTACTCTATTCCCAAAGCCATGTTTCAGGCCTTAAAGAGCTCAGTGGAGAAGGACCTGGGGGTCCTGGTAGATGACAGGTTGGCCATGAGCCAGCAGTGTGCCATGGTGGCTAAGAGAGCCAATGGGATCCTGGGGTGCATCCAGAGGAGTGTGGCAAGCAGGTCAAAGGAGGTGATCCTCCCCCTCTACTCTGCCCTGGTCAGGCCCCACCTAGAGTATTGTGTCCAGTTCTGGGCTCCTTGGTTTAAAAAGGACAGGGATCTCCTGGAGAGAGTCCAAAGAAGGGCTACGAAGATGATTAGGGGCCTGGAGCATCTCCCCTATGAGGATAGGCTGAGTAAGTTGGGATTCTTCAGCCTTGAGAAGAGAAGACTAAGGGGGGACCTAATTAAAGTCTATAATTATCTTAAGCAGGGGATGCAGGGGGAATCAGCCAGCCCCTTTTCGGTGGTCTGTGGGGATAGGACAAGGGGCAACGGCTGCAAGTTGGAGCATAGGAAGTTCCGCACCAACATGCGGAAGAACTTTTTCACAGTGAGGGAGACAGAGCACTGGAATAGGCTGCCCAGGGAGGTGGTGGAGTCTCCTTCTCTGGAGATATTCAAGTCTCGTCTGGACGCCTATCTGAGTGATATGTCCTAGGGAGCTGCTTTGGCAGGGGGGTTGGACCCGATGATCTCTTGAGGTCCCTTCCAACCCCTACGATTCTATGATTCTATGATTAATACCCTTTACATGTTTCCATTTTCTTCCCATGTCCCTGTCTACTCTTTTGGTCTGTCCACTGACCAATAGACAACACATATTGGAGCCACCCAGATGATACACACTTGTTGACTAGACAGCTATGTACAATCAGTCCTTAACAGTAATGTTTGAGTTCTCCCCACTTCTGTCCCCTGCAGATGAAATAAAGAAATCTTTCTGCTTTTAGCAAGCTACCACTATTTGAGAAACTTTACTATCTTTGAAATTTCTTCTATTAAATTTTGACTGAAACAGTCTGGCAGGTTAGAAAAGCATATCAAGGCAGGTAAACTCTCACTATAGTAATAAGATAAACTATGAACTTTAAAAAAGTCATTCTAAATTAATTTAGATAAATTACATATAAATGTGCACTAGTGAGAAAAAATATACTTCTATTTATTAGTTAACAATTAGCAAACAATTCCTGAAATATGGAGATTTAATTGAATTCTATTTGACTTTCACATAATCAAAATCAATCAATCTTTTTGAATATGAACTCATTTAACACTTCTCTAGTAGAGAAGTTTTATACACCAGAATCTGAGTCAGTTAGCCCACTGACTGTACATCTGTACTGCTGTACTTCTGAAGAATAGCAATAATGGATTTTTCATCACTAAAACTAGCTTTAGCTCACTGAATGCAAATAATGAGGTGACACAATGAGGTAATTGTTCTCTGACCACAGTCAAACTGTAATTTATTCAACTTCCAGTTTTTTCAAGACCAGGTTGGATGGGACTTTGGGCAACCTGGTATAGTAGAGGGTGTCCTGACCATGGCAAGGGGGTTGGAACTAGATGGTCCTTGAGATCCCTTCCAACCCAGAACATCCTGTGATTCTTGCAGCTTTCGCTTACACAAACTTCAGGAGAAAAAACACAAAACTTTAACTAAGCATATGAGTGTTGCAGTTTTGCATAGCTGTGCTGCCGAGATGGCTTCTGCAAGCAGCAGCTAAAAGCTATCTCCAGACCTCACAGTTTTGCATAGCTGTGCTGCCGAGATGGCTTCTTCAAGCAGCAGCTAAAGGCTATCTCCAGACCTCAGAAAGTAAACATCAGCCTATTCTAGGCCAAAGTTGCTGCTGACCAAGGCCGAGCCAATCGACGATGGCTCTTCTGTGAATCACTTATAGGAGAAAAAAAACTGCAGGCAGACGCATTTTGCCAACGGAGAAGGGAGTGAGATGATGTAACAAGCTGCGCAGACACCGAGGCCAGGCCTAAAGGAGGCAGGGTGGGGGGGGAAGAATGAGGCCCTCCAGGTGCCAGAAAGAGAGATTCCCCTGCAGCCCATGGAGAAGACCATGGTGGAGCGGGTGTCCCCTTGCAGCCTATGGATAAGGATGGAGAGCAGAGACTTTCTACAGCCTGTGAAGAGATTGATCCATGACAAAGCAGGTTTGCCAGGGGACTTGTGACTCTGTGGGGGACCAGGCTGGAGCAGTCTGTGCCTGAGGGTCAGCACCCCATGGAAGGGAGCCTCACTGAAGCCCATGGTGAGGAGATGACTCCCCGATAGAGAGGAGTCACACTGGAGAAGTTCGTGGAGGACTGTCTCCCGTGAGTGGGACCCCACGGTGCTGCAGGGGAAGTGTGTGTATGTGGAATGCCCCCCTCAGCTAAGACGGATGACAACTCAGGAGGAACGGACTGAAAACCTCCATTCCCTGCCTCTCTCCACGCTGTGATGGGGGGAAGAAGGGAAAAAATTTATGACTAAAGTCTTCAATGAAGGTAGGGGTGGGGGGAAAGTAGAGGTGTTAAGATCTGGAGGAGGAAAGCAGCTTGTGAAGAATTGCTGGAACCCCACTCCCCATTCCCTGCCCCTCCCCATGCGATGTTGGGGTGGGAAGAAGGGAGTAAAATTGTGCTGAAGTTGAAATCTGCTAAGAAGGGAGGGGTGGGGGGAAGGTGCTTTAAGACCTGGCCACGCTTCTCATTACCCCACTCTCGTTCACTGGGTGTGTAGTAGTAGTAGGAATACATTAGTTTTCTTTCTTTTATGCTGTGTTGAGTCTGTTTTGCCCATTGCACTAATTGGAAAGTGATCCCTCTGTCCTTATCTCGAGTCCTAAGCCTCCCAATATATATTTTTTTCCCTTTTTTGGCTGAAAATGGGAGTGACCGAACAGCTTTGGTGGGCATTTGACCTCTAGCCAGGGCCAAACCACCACAATGAGCAAAATTTTCTGAATAAGTATAGTTTTAAAAGCACATTTAAAAATTAGGTGGAGGCATCCTTGACTTGTTTCTGAATTAGGGGTTTAATTAGAAAACTTGCTTACATGTAACTGAAATTTGCACTATATTTATGTTGTTATTTAAGTATACCTTCCCAAGGAATGAAAGTTTGGAACATATTGTTCTGAGTCTGTCTGTGCTTGCCCCTCCTTTTACTTTTCTCACATTTCAAAAAGCTTCCTATTGAATAGCTCCTTTAGACTATACACATAAAGGAACAAATAAATTAATTCCTAGAAATTTCCAGAAAAGCAACGGCCATGTAGACGGATAAACCTGCAGATGGATAGTACTCTCACTGAGACAAAGGCTCCAGCCTTGTTAGATACAAGAGACTACACATACCTGACAATTATTATGATTTCCATTATAATAGGAAAATGACAGTTATTGCTTCATATGAGACACCAGTTCATCCAATCGTAAGACAAGAAGCCACAAGGAAACTGGTTTCATTACTTAGACAGAAGTACTAGTTTATATAATTAGCATGTGAATTAGATAGGACAAGGGGGAATTGGCAGGACAAGGGGGAATGGATTAAAACTAAAGGAGGGAAGGTTTAGATTAGATATTAGGGGGAAGTTTTTTACAGAAAGAGTGGTGAGGTGCTGGAACAGGCTGCCCAGAGAAGTAGTGGACACCCCGTCCCTGGAAGTGTTCAAGGCCAGGTTGGATGGGGCCCTGGGCAACCCTGTGTAGATCCAGGCCTGGAGGTTGGTGGCCCTGCCTGTGGCAGGGGGGTTGGAGCTCTATGATCCTTGGGGTCCCTTCCAACCCAGACCATTCTATGATTCTATGATTCTATGATTCTATGATTCTATGATATTCAGTCTTCCTAAAAACTATCTTTAAATCAAATGTGCAACTATTGCCCTAAGTTTTTTAAGGAGCATAGTGAAGTATGTGAATTAAGAAAGTATTCCAAGAATTAAGGAAGTATTCCAACTGTGTGACATGAAAGAAAACATTGGAACACAAAATGTCTGCCTTCACAAGTGTTAGATATTAGGAAAAAAATTTTCACTGAAAGAGTTGTCAGGGCATGGAACAGGCTGCCCAGGGAGGTGGTTGAGTCACCATCCCTGGATGTGTTTTAAAAAAAAAGGTAGATCAGGTATTTAGGGATATTGTTTAGCATAGAACAGGAATGATTGGACTTGCTGATCTCAAAGGTCTTTTCCAACCTTGAAATTCTGTGATTCTGTGATTCCAGGTGTTACAGTCTTGTCTTCATCTGCAGATGAGGAAGCCCATAGTCCCACTGGGACAAGGAATTACTTGCATTGTGTTTCTTGCTGGGATGTCTATGAAAGGACATTTTCCTGTACTGTTACACCAACAATAATAAGGAAAGCTGAAATTTTTATCAGCACAGAAGTAACTGAAATAATAAAAATTAGCAAAGCCTAAAAGTAGAGCAGTTCATTGCTACTGCATATTTTTTTGCATTTTGAATCTTATTGAATACTTAAATGACAGTGAGCGTAGTGATTAACATATTATTTTAAATCCTTTGTCTGTGTGTGGGTGTGAGACTGTGTAAAAGGTGTTGATAACACCTTAGTGTGCCTGACACAGACTAGCATTACTCTTACAAATATAGATGTCATTTATATGACACTATATTTATTTCTGAGATAGGATTTCAGCAATACTTGGCAGGAGATATTATATAGCCAATGTTGTTATTTCTTGGATCAATTTTCAGAAGACATGACCACTTTCAAATTTATTTATCAAAATATCTTTAGGTGTGCATGATTTTTTTTTTCTTTGAGTATCCTATGAAAAATGTTTCCACACTGAATACAGAAACAATGACTGCTGCTGTGGTCTTCCTCTGTTTTCTGACACTTGCTTGACATGATAAGAACGTAAATTATTATTTGAACAGCTATTGGTTATCAAACCAAAACCAGGTAACAGTATATAGCATAGAAGCAGTTTTACTAATGATAGAATTTCAAGCAAGTATCTTCAAACTTTAAAAAAAAAAGCTTTACAATTTTCTATGCGCATATGGTTTTACAGTTGAGCAAATAACGGAAATAATATTCTTAACAATGCCATAAATAGACAGATTCATTTAGTTTTGAAACTGCTTGCTGTCTGTTTCACCTATGTAACCAGAAACACAGTGCAAAATTCGTAACATCTGAAGAAGTAATTGAATGGTACTATGAATTGAGAGTCTTATAAGACAAAGTAAAAAATCAACATGCTACATTGCTAATCATTGTGGTGGGTTTGGCCCTAGC
>VZTU01014824.1:180955-197414 GCA_013400835.1 Zapornia atra | reverse complement strand
TCTATGATTCTATGAAAGCAAGGCCAGAATCAGACCCTGTATCTTCTAGGGCTGGTCCCTTCCCTTTCTCCAGGGGCCCACAGACTGAAGGTGGTGGAGTCCCATCAAATCCAGAGATCAGGAGGTGGTGGCAGCCAGCAGTTGTGAGGCCACTTAGCTCTGCTGATCACCAAGAGGATGATCTCCCTGCTGAGGGTCTCCTGCCAGATCCTGAGGCAGGATGTCACCTGGTGACATTGGAGTGAGGGTGCTGGACATCAGCCAAAGGGACAACCAAAGAGACATATCCCAAACCCTTTGTGGGAACATACCAGGACTGTTCCCACAAGGTGATTTGGCTGTTGTCACTCTGGATTGGGAGAAGGAGTTTAATAGGATGAATGTGACCACCTGGCCAAAAACAAAGCCTGGCTTTGTTATGTGATGTAACTGAGGATGCTGTAGCTGATTCCCTATCTCTGCTGCTGGTGGAGACACACTTTTATTTTTAATTTTTTTTTCCAGAGTCCTGGGTCAATTTCACATATTTCATGTTTGGAAAAAAAAAAAAAAAGAGATATTAAAATATGTAGGGCTTTCCCCCATTTTAATCCATTTTCCCTGGTTTCTCTTTCACTTATTCTCATTTTTTTCCCCCCTCTCCTTGCTGCTGGTTCAATGTAGGAGCCCAAATGCCTTACACTTCCATTTTTAGGAAGGGGAAAAGAAAAAAAGAAGAAAAAAAAGGAAAGAAAGAAGAAAAAATAAGAAAAAAAGAAGATAAGCATTTGGGGAAGAACTCTGCCCTTTGTATTTGGCCTGTTTTAGAGCCTGGATCATCAGTGAGCTTTTACTTTTACTTTCTTCTTTCTTCTCCTCCACACTATTCTTATCCTATCAGATGAATCCTGATCTCATCAAGATCTCTGTGTGCCTATCTCTGCTCCATTGACTGGAAGAAGGTTGATCAGTAAAGAAAGCTATGCAAATGGTCACGTCTTCAAGAGATATCAGGACTTCAAATGGAAAGATGTCTCTGGCCAAGGCTCCTGTGCTCGTCTGTCAGCACAATAATGCCCTGTCCTTTACAGCACTGTTGGAGGAGAAGGATGTCTTCAAGGTCTGGGAAACCCTAGCTCAGTTCTCAATGGTCCTGAGACCTTAGAGGGGACATGGCACCTTTCTTGGGATCTCAGTTGCCCATCTGCTAAAACAAGGGCAGCAAAGCCCCATGGGGTGCATAGAATCATAGAATGGTCTGGGTTGGAAGGGACCCCAAGGATCAGAGAGCTCCACCCCCCCTGCCACAGGCAAGGCCACCAACCTCCAGGCCTGGAGCTACACAAGGTTGCCCAGGGCCCCATCCAACCTGGCCTTGCATCTCTGACTGTGACGTGCTCTCCACATAGCTGGGCTCTGAGACGGCACGAGCTGAGGGGACGTTCATCCCAACGTCCAGCTTGCAGACAAGGGAGGGAGGGATTTGCCCATACAAACACAGATTAAACCATTGATCAAAACAATCCTGAATGGGCTGATAGATAGGTCTATCAGCAGCTAGAGCTCGGTGCCCTCTCTGCGAATGGTGGAGGGGTGATGGCTCGGCAGTGCCGTTGTGGAGATAAGACCATGATGTTGATCAGAGGAGTTATCAGGGTTGGGGACAACGGGAGGACATGAACAAACACTGGGCAGCGGAATCACACAGGAGGCTTTGGGAGCTGGTGGGGTGATGTTATCTCACAAGGCAGACCCTGAGAGCTGCTTAGAATCGGCTGGGTTGGAAGGGACCCCAAAGATCACAGAGCTCCAACCCCCCCGCCACNCCAGGCTGAACCAGCCCAGCTCCCTCAGCCTTTCTTTGTAGGGCAGGTGCTCCAGCCCTCTGATCATCCTCGTGGCTCCTCTGACCCCTCTCCAACAGTCCCACATCTTTCTTGTATTGGGGCCCCAGCTCTGGACACAGTACTCCAGCTGGGGCCTCCCCAGGGCAGAGCAGAGAGGGACAATCCCCTCCCTGTCCCTGCTGCCACCCCTCTGCTGATGGAGCCCAGGATCCCATTGGCCTTGCGAGCTGCAAGAGCCACTGCTGGCTCATGTTAAGTTTCTCATCCACCACAATCCCCAAGTCCTTCTCAGCAGGGCTACTGTCAAGAAGCTCTTCTCCCAGTCTGTATCTATGTCTGGGATTCTTCCAACCCAAGATCATAGACTCTCCTAGGTTGGAAGACACCCTTAAGATCATCGAGCCCAACCATAGCCACACAACCAGAAGCTTTCTGGTGTTGGAAGGTGATGCATGACTGCAGCAACCTTAGGTCATGAAAGCTTGAGGGTACAACATGACGTTTGGGTGACCGTGCTGGGAAAGCAGTGTGTGAAGCAGATGTCCTGGAATTTCTCAACAAGTGCACTGACATCATCAGTTCTCAGCCCGACTTGGTGCAAGTTTGGGTTGGGGAAGGCTGTTGGAAAGCAAGCTCGGTGTTACCTCTGTGTCTGTAGCTTCCTTTTTACAACCGTAACTCTGAGTGTGCTGGCTGCACGTTTGTCCAGATAACATTTAAATTTACTGATCAATTCAATCCAGGTTTGCCAGAGGTGTGGAGACTCATAGGTCAGAGTAGGAATAGATCCCAGGCATCAGGATTCATATGTTTGCGTGCCTAAGTTACAGACAGGCTGCAAGGCTCTGAAAACCAGTTTTCTGGTCTGGGAAAAATCATCCTATTTTAATGTTTACCCCCCCAAAACAAGAGGATTCTAGCTTTCCCATGAATCACAGAATCACAGAATCATAGGGGTTGGAAGGGACCTCCAGAGATCATGGGATCCACCCCCCTGCCAAAGCAGGGTCCCTAGGACAGGGCACACAGGTCGGCGTCCAGACGGGGCTGGAATCTCTCCAGAGAAGGAGACTCCACACCCCCCTGGGCAGCCTGTCCCAGGGCTCCCTCACCCTCACTGGGAAGAAGTTCTTACCCAGATTGGTGGGTAACTCCCTGTGCTCCAACTTGAGGCCATCGCCCCTTGTCCTGTCCCCACAGACACTGAGAAGAGGCTGCCCATGTCCCCCTGTGTCCCACCCTTCAGATATTGATAACCATTGATCAGATCCCCTCTCAGACTTCTTCTCTCAAGGGTGAACAGCCCCAGTTCATTCAGCCTTTAAAATCTCCTTTGAAATCTGGCCTCAGAATGAGACAACCAACTTGCACCCGTTTCCACTGGGCCAATAATTAAAATGAGATCCCAGAGGTTGCCAGCCAGCCCCTGTAAAGTTCACACATTTAAACATTGCCATCAAAGTGAAATGAGAGCCAAAAAACTTGCTGCTAATCGCATCATGAAGCACAAGCTCCTGTGATTAGATTAGAAGTGCTCTGCTGGGATTACACTAAATCAAAAGAAGAAATCTGGGGGCTAGGAAAGGGAGCAGCTCTTCACAGAATCACAGAATCACAGGGGTTGGAAGGGACCTCCAGAGATCATCAGGTCCAACCCCCCTGCCAAAGCAGGGTCCCTAGGACAGGGCACACAGGTCGGTGTCCAGATGGGGCTGGAATCTCTCCAGAGAAAGAGACTCCACACCCCCCTGGGCAGCCTGTCCCAGGGCTCCCTCACCCTCACTGGGAAGAAGCTCTTCCCCAGATTGGTGGGGAAGTTCCTCTGCTCCAACTTCATTAATTTCCTGTCCACTCAGCAGAGCCCACAAATTAATTCTGTGCTGGAAGCTGCAGGGGTTACTTCTAGTGACCACAAAGTATGGCTGCAGCAAGGAAAAAGCCTTCATAATCCACTCCAAGTCAAGATGCAAGGTCCATGCTGTGACTGTCCCCCCAGCCCAGTCTAAAGAAAACATTTAGCTGCTTGCTGTGTTTTCTCTTCGGGTTAGCAGGTTGATGCTCTGCTCTACAGGGTTCCTGGGTCAGCTGAGGTTCTTTGCCTGGACAAGCAGCAGCACCTCCCAAGGGTGAGAGGTGGAAGGTAAAAGGTGCTGAGAGCATCTGGTTGGACAGCCTTGTGCAGAGTTAAAAGAAACACGGAGAAGTGGCTGTTCTGTGGGTGATTTAAGGTTGCTCAAGGACAGTTTCAGAGGTCTCCAG
The DNA here is from genome assembly GCA_013400835.1 of Zapornia atra. Taxonomy (NCBI): domain Eukaryota; kingdom Metazoa; phylum Chordata; class Aves; order Gruiformes; family Rallidae; genus Zapornia; species Zapornia atra. The sequence continues at coordinate 193,329 of VZTU01014824.1, read as the reverse complement.
CTTGTGCCCTGCTAGACAGTGGGCTTTCAGCTCTCACGCTGATGTGCAGGAGGATATTTGTCTAGAGGTAAAAGCACACACTTCCTGCTTAAAAAAGAATTTTACTAGCAAATACTGGGCACCTACAGGCTTAGCCCTGCTTAGCTGTTACTGAGGTCATGTTCCACCCATGATAATTTATTTACATCTTCATCTGAACCAAGTAACCCTGATGTTTTCCTGATGCTTGGGAAGTTGGACAGCAATAATGTGAGCCGGCTTCTCAGTGTTAAGGATCTGTGAAGGCCACACTGTCCACACCTCTGCCAGGCTTGGCTTTGAGATGAATTTACAGCAAGAAGTAGCCCCACAGATTCACATGGGAGGACTCTGGAGAGCGAAGGAAGGTTGGTGGGGATGAACCCATTGTTTGGGAGGTATTGCAGAGGAGGGCACTGAGGATGGGGAAGGGTCTGGAGGGGAAGGCTTACGAGGAGAGGCTGAAGTGCCTGGGTTTGTCCAGCCTGGAGAAGAGGAAGTTGAGGGGAGACCTCATGGGGGTCTGTGGCTTCCTGCCAAGGGGGAGCAAAGGGGCAGCGCTGATCTCTCTCCTCTCTTTGGGGACCAGGGACAGAACCTGAGGGAACAGCATGAAGCTGCCCCAGGGGAGGTTTAGGTTGGCTGTTAGGAAGAGGTTCTGTCCTGAGAGGGGGGTTGGGCACTGGCACAGGCTCCCCAGGGAAGGGGTCACAGCCCCGAGCTGGACGATGCCCTCAGTGCCATCTCTGACCGGGCTGGGCCGGTGTGGAGCCAGGGGTTGGACTGGATGGGCCTTATGAGTCCCTCCCAGCTCAGGAGACTCTGTGATTCTGTGATTCTGTGGTCATCAGGTTGTGCTGTTACAGACTCATCTCCTAGCAGTGAGCAAGCGCTCAGTCTTAGGAAGACATACACCATGGCAAAGACACCAATTTTCATGCATCTTAGAGCCAGAGTTTCCTGGAGCTTGGATAGCAAACCACACTTGGGTGGCACTGGATAAGGTGCATACCATCTGATTCAGCATAACTTTAATGATGTCCAAGCCATGATGGCAGGTTGGTGCAGGGATGCTGACCTGGTCCCAGGCACCCTAACATTGCCCTTTACCACGGCCTGAGTTTATGTGGACATCTGAAGGACTGTCAGAACGTGAGAGACCAGAAATGTTCTGGGCAGCAACTAGTTTACGTGGACTAGTAACTTCCCTGGAAGGATACTGTGGTTTTAGGCAGAGTTTTTCATGACAGCAGCAGAACACACTTTCTACTATGAGGAAGCGTGTGGGTTTTGTAACAGAAAATCCCCTAAAATCCTGTCAAATTTAGTTTGAAAGCAAAAAGTGAGGGAGTTGCTGTCAGCAGCAGATTAATTCATCTTAAAAGAAAGACATTCCAGCCAAATTAAATAATAAAAAGAGGTGATAAAACCCACCTGCTTTTTACCTCCAGGTTTCTGTTTCTTTTAAAATCAGGTCAGGGTATTAAAGGTATCCAGACCAAGATTTTTTATGGAACTGTTGGGCTGAAATCTCTGTCCATTTCAAATGCAACGAGATGTGTCATGCTGATCACCAGCAGCTTATGATGCTGCAACTCCCTCTTCACTAGCTGATCCCTGAGTAAGCAGATTTCCCCCTTTGTTTTACAGGAGGGGAAATCAAAGCAGGAGACTTCCCTAAAGTCTCCCAGGAGGTGAGGGAAGGGGCTGGAAGGACTCTGTGCCTCTTCGTTCCTCTTGGCACTTCTTCCACATACTGGTGTGGAACTCCTTGTGCTCCAACTTGAGGCCATCACCCCTTGTCCTGTCCCCACAGACACTGAAAAGAGGCTGCCCATGTCCCCCTGTGTCCCACACTTGAGATATTTATAAACATTAATAAGATCCCCTCTTAGCCTTCTTCTCTCAAGGCTGAACAGCCCCAGTTGCTTCAGCCTATCCTTGTAGGGGAGATGCTCCAGGCCTTTAATCATCCCTTCTCACAGACACCCTTGAAGGATCAGACATGTGAATGGACCTGGACCTTTTAAAGGGTCCTTTTAAAGGGTCCTTTTAAAGGGACCTTTTAAAGGGACCTGTTAAAGACCCTTTTAAAGGCCCTGCTCCACAGAGGTGCAACCAAATCACTGAGGTCTGCAGAGAATTTTTGGGAGACACCCCTAAAATAAAAATATATATAATATATTAACAAAAAAAATCAATATATCCAGCAAAGCAACATGTTTTGTGGCTTTCCCATCACTGTTCCCCCTGCATGGTTGGGTTGAGAATGACAGGCTGCCTTTTAACAAATCTTCCTGGCATTTGATGCAAGCCTGGGGGGAATGGTGGGAAGGCGAGCTGTAAAATGGTATGCCCTGGCTGTCTCTCAGCTCCCAGCCTTTGCCTTGGAGTTAGATAACAGGAGCAGCAGATAAGAGGGAAAGCGGTTCTTTAATTCAGCCAGAATTCCACTTAGTGTGAAGGAAAACGTCTAGTGGGAGAATTAGCCTAAGCCAGGAAATAGCCTCTTAAACCTCAGCTCTCCTGTGCTGAAAGTATATTTAGCTTATTTATATATATATATACACATACCTATACATCTGTCTTTCTTTGTACCACCATGAAATCCTTTGTCTTCTGAGTGTGGTGGCCAAGAAACTCTCTTAAACTCATAAAAACAACCCAATACAACACTGTCCTTTCAGCTACCTAGAAAGCAGTTGAAAACTACTTGGAATATTTTTTCAGGTCTCTCCCAAGATGAGATATTCCCAGCCTCTGAGGACTCCTGAGGCCAACAGAGCCATGACCTCCACTTGCCAAGAGGTGCCCACCCAACCCCTAGAGAGCTCCAAAAAGACAGGCCTTGACCAAGCATGGCCAAGATGCGCCAACACTTGGATGAGAGGGACTCAACCAAGGCTTTGCATTGAGCAGAAGCTTATGGGGAGGCTGAGGGAGCATCAAACTTTGAGTCTTCCTCTTTTCAAAGACCTGGATCCCACATCTGTGAGGAAGGCTTCGCTGCAATCCAGCAGGTTGACACCAAGAGGACAATTTGGCCTAATAAAAGACCTCTGGGCGGGTATCCCTGTGTCACCCCAGGTAGGAGGTGCCTAACCACCCAGATTCACTTTCTGGTTTTGGAGGGAAATGCATCCAAACATTTCTTCCAGCCCTTGCTTGGGATCTTCCCAGACTGCATCTCATTAGGTAGTCTCCTGCCTCCTCTATCAGCATGTCTTGAGAGATCCCTGCAGTCCTGTGCAGCTGCCCACACCTTGGCAGCTCTGGGAGGGGGGTTACGTGGGGCCCTTGCTTAGGCTAGGGAAATTAAAAATGCAGTAGACTGGTATTAAATCTTGGGCTAGAAGCAGAAGAGAACATCTTGCTGCTAATGGCCAATTTCCATGCTGCTTCTCTACTTCAGGTTCCTGAGCTCAGCTCTCCTAAGGACATCAGGCAGAGAGGGAACACTGGGCAGCCTCTCGGGTAGTCACCCAAAATGAGGTTTTTTTGACTAGTGATTTGCATTTCATTTCTTCAATCCTCTGCGCCCCAGAGCCTGTTGGTGGGAGATTCAGACTGTTTACAACCTTCCCTTCTTCTTTTCTGTTTTGTTGTGTTTCCAGTTCTTATTTTTGTCATGTCTTATTTTTGTCATGTCTCCTGGGACACTGGCATCTGATTAAAGGTGGTGTGGCCCAGGGCAGGAGCTATGGCCTCTCTTCTGAGAAGTCTTAAGTCACCAGATCCTTTACTGAGCTCCTTTTCTGGGTTGTTTTTAGGCTGCAAACTTATCAGGCTTTGGGAAGTCTTAGTATTTCTGTCATTTAGTGCAAAGAAACCTTTGCCTGCTGAGGGCCAGCGACTGCTGCCATCATGCACCCACTGGTAACACCTTTTCCACCCTATGAGCTAGGGACCCTGCTTTGGCAGGGGGGTTGGACCCGATGATCTCTGGAGGTCCCTTCCAACCCTCACAGTTCTGTGATTCTATAAGCATGAAACGCTGCTCACTAAGATAAATAATTATATCAGCCAAATAAGGATATGGTGGTAGCTCTTTGTGAGACCGTGCAGCCTCCACCAGTCTGTGGCCAGCGATTATACTGAACATGAAGTGGGGACTTTGGGTATATTTTTCTTCTGTAATTTTTTCCCCAGTAGTGTTTGTACATCAACTTTTAGCATCTGCAAACGTTTTGTGGCCACCTCCACTAGACTGAAGAGGAAAGATGCTTCCAAGCATCTTGTTGCAACATCTGGCAGGAGGAAAGGGGAGGGAGGTGGGGGGGGACAATGCAAAGCCAAGAGGCATTCTCTCTGCACCTAGCAAGTCAAGGTAAAGCTGAGCCTGCTTGTGAACTGATGCTGAGATAGCAGTCCAGTATCTAAACAGGTAACACCCAATTACAACAGAACTGTGTTGACTTACACTTTCCCTTATCAGAAGAATCAGGTATTCATGTAAATCACAAAAGAGTTTGATGGATGCCAGTTCACAGTGAGCCCCACACCAAGGAACAAGAGCCTAGTTAAACAAAATGTATGTTGTTCTTATCTTTAAGTTGTGACTATTGCTATGAAATTAAAAAAAAACCCAAACCACCAACCCAAAAAAAAAAACCCCAACCACCCTATAAAATAAAAACACTTTATCATGGGGGTTATAATTCTTTAATGTTCTCCAGGGGCCATTCCTGTGCTGGAATCAGACCCTTGGGACCACTTTCTGAATCCTGCAGGAGTAATTTTCTTGCAGACAGATGATCTTTCCTTATCACACGTTGTCTTGGCAATAAAAAAAGTCTCTTTCTGGAGATGCCTGTTTAGACTGAGCCTGGTGAGGGTAAAAAAAAATGAAAAGGAAAAGAAGAGGCTGCTAAATCGGCCTTAATTCTGATGCTTGCCTGAAAGTAAACAATGAGGTACAGGGACAGTCATCATTAGAGCCTCCTGGGCCTGGAAGCACGGTGTGGAAAGCACATGTGGTACGTAGCCTTCAGACAGCCACGCCAGAGACGAGCTCCGAGCCTGGTCTGAATGCTGTGGCTAATCAGACTCTCTTATCACATTTACTGGGAGATGGGTGATGCCAATAAAACCAAGTCAGGCTGAGTGCACTTAGTGGAGCCCAAAAAGCTAATTGTTAATAGATGCCTACAGCTCAGGGCTGGGGAAATCCAGCTGGCCCCCTCTGCTCCCCCGCCTTGGTCCTGGTGGGACGTCAGATTTGGGCTATCCATGCATTTCCTATGGGAAACTGCAGATCCTGAGCACTGCCAGGAATGATAGCCAGGACACTTATGATTTTATTGGTATTTAGCCATATTATGGGGTGCATAGGTGCTCTGTTTGAGATCAAGACCTCATTAACATGACAGTGGTCCAGCTACTTGGAGTCTCCAAGTAAAACCAAGCTGGTGCTTTACACTAAGGGTGTGATGAGCTTGGATTTTGCCACATGTGAAAAACTGGACTATACAATTTGTGGCAATGACAGCCTGTGCTTATACCTCCTTCCTGCAAATCAAAAATGGAGGCTGTTAGGAGAGGACCTGTCAAAAAAGATGAGGCTGGGGTGAGCTGGTAGTGAATTTCCCCTGTGTACAATCCCCTCTAGAATATTACAGGTGATGGATATCCAGAACCACATTTTATATAATTGTGTTTAATTTTAATTTAATCCTTAAATCTTCCCCTCCCTACCCCCAAAGAAATGCCTGTCTGCTTCTTCTACATCCCAGTAGTTTAATAGGGATGTTACACCTCACTGCAACGCTCACTTTCAGCAGGACACACTCCCATCTTGGAGATCTTACAGCTTAAATGAATCCATTTATTTTTATAACCTGGTAATTCAAACCAGCCAGCCAGACTGATCAGCACATAGTTTAACAGACCCTTATAAACCAACACCAAAAAGAACAGGGTCCAGATACGAACTGCAGGTAGAACTTTCCAGCCACATTCTCTCCCTGCAGACTCTCAGACTCCTGTGAACACCTCCCACGTCTCTGCAGCAATCAATTCCCCCACCTGCTCTGGAGGAGACTCTGACACCAGGTCCTTCATCCAGCAACTTTGAAGGTCCTTCCCTGTGCCCATGTGAATCTGAGCGTGTGAAACACCTTGGGGTCAGGCTGCATCCCTCCATGATTCATACCCAGAAGAGGCACGAGGTGGGAGAGACTTTCCTGGTCCAACTGGTGCTTCTTTTGGTAGAGGGGACATGGTGTAAGCACCAGGAGAGAGCAGAGATCTCCATTTGCCCCAGCAGACCTGGGTGCCTGACATGGGTGTAGGTTAAGGGCTGTGACTTTGTGGCAACCTCTTCGTGTGGTCACTAGCTGTCTTCTCCTTGTCTTGCTGATGCCCCCCAAGGCTGCCATAATGCCTGAACCTCTGAACCCCAGTGAAGCCCTTGTATTATGGGGTGCACAACAAACAAGTGGTGCAGGCTTTAAAGCTGTTCTTAAAAGAAAATACCAGGGCTGTCACAGAACCACACACTGGTGGGGGTTGGAAGCAGCCTTTGGAGACCATCCAGTCCAACCCCCCTGCTAAAGCAGGATCACTTCAAGGAGGTCACACAGGATTATGTCCAGGAGGGTTTGGGATCTCTGGACTCAGGCACCCACAGAGTGAAAATGGACCTTTCTGTGTTCCAGTTTGTGCCTGTTGCCCCTTGTCCTGTCACTGGGTACCACTGAGAAGAGCCTGGCCCCAGACTGAGAAGACACCTGTCCTACAGATATTGATCGGTATTGATGAGATCCCCTGATTCAGCCTTCTCTTCTCCAGGCTGAAAAGCCCTAGCTCTCAGCATTTCCTCACACCAGAGATGCTCCAGGCCCCTCTTCATCCTCATAGCCCTGTCCTTCATGTCCACAAGAGGAGGAGGCCAGGTGGCCTCTGCAGAGGCTTTGCAGAATTAGTTGCCACCACTGAGTCATTCTTTTGTTGGAGTGTTTCTCTCTCCTGTTTTGCTCCATCACTCGATCTGAAGTCTGGTACCCAGACACAGAGACCTGGTGAGCTCAAGACATCCACCTGCAAAAAGGGGACCAGGAAAGCAGCTGGTGGAGAAGGTACACAGGCTATGAGTGCACAACCATCAGCATGGGAGGGAGCTTGGCTGCAGGTGTGCAAATACAGCTCGTCTCTGGCATCTGCTGGGAACACAGCTGAGCGGGGACCCTTTGCCTTTATCTCTTGACCTCTTGCTCCTCTGCCCTGAGGTTCCAAGTGCTGTGGGTCCAAGCCCATCCTAGCCAGCCTGAATGGCCCCCACACCACAGGGAGCAGGATTCCTCGAGGGATCCCTTGGATCTCTACTTGGGACCACTGGGGTGGGATGCTGCTTCCCAAAAAACATATTTGTGCCCAGCTGCATGGAAGGACAGTCCTTTGGATGCTTCCACCCCCACCACAGGCTCTTGTGCCAGCACATCCACTAAGAGGGCCAATGGGATCCTGGGGTGCATCAAAAGGAGCGTGGTCAGCAGGTCAAGGGAGGTGATCCTCCCCCTCTGCCCTGGTCAGGCCCCTCCTGGAGTATTGTGTCCAGTTCTGGGCTCCCTGGGATAAAAAAGGGATCTCCTGGAGAGAGTCCAGAGGAGGCTACAGAGATGATTAAGGGGAGAGCATCTCCCCTGTGAGGAAAGGCTGAGTGAGCTGGGAAAGCTTGAGAAAAGAAGACTAAGGGGGGATCTTATTAATGTTTATAAATATCTCAAGTGTGGGACACAGGGGAAATGGCCAGCCTCCTCTCAGTGTCTGTGGGGACAGGACAAGGGGCGATGGGCTCAAGTTGGAGCACAGGGAGTTCCCCACCAATACAGGGAAGAACTTCTTCCCAGTGAGGGTGAGGGAGCCCTGGGACAAGCTGCCCAGGGGGGTGTGGAGTCTCCCTCTCTGGAGAGATTCCAGCCCTGTCTGGACGCCGACCTGTGTGCCCTTTCCTAGGGACCCTGCTTTGGCAGGGGGTTGGACCTGATGATCTCTGGAGGTCCCTTCCAACCCCTATGATTCTGTGATTCTGTGATCCTCTGGGCTTGCATCTCCGTGGCAGAAGGTGCAACAGGCAGCTTGCGAAGCTACTGCTCACAGGGGCTAAGCTGCCTTTATGGCAGGTCACACACCCTCTCAAACAACAGTGGATTTAGATGCCATAAAAACCCATGGTCTAACACGCCCTGGGAGTCTCCTGCCACCTCATACGTGTCACAAAAGCATCCTTCATCATGCTGGCTGAAGCGGTCTCGCTCGGCATCCTTTGCCAGCGCTGCTATGCAGGTTATTTAGCAGCTGAGAAAGTCACAGTGGGCCCCCCCCCACCAGCTCCCTCTTGCTCCTGATCTGCTGTTCACACGTGTCACTTCTGTGGCCACTGTGCTTTATTTTTTCTGGCAACGGAGGCAAAAATAGCTCGTGTGAAAATTATTTATTTTGTATTAATAGCCCGGAGTCAAAGCCTCAGCAGACACTTGGAATAAACAGGATCACTCAAAATACAGTTGTTTGAAATCAGAGCTTTGCTCTGACCCCAGGGTTTCTAACCAAAGCCAGAAAAACTGTATATAAAATCCCTTAATTTTTTCCCCCTTGTTAATCCACAGTCCAACAAGCCTTGCTTGTAGCCAGAGGACTTTGACCAGGATGATTAAGCCAACATCTCATTTAGGCGGTCCCACACGAGGTTGTATAGGTGGTCGAGATGTGAAATAATCCTCCCTATCTGAATAATAACCCCCTTTGCACTTCCAGTCCAATTTGTATTCAAGCACATTCCACTTCCCCTCAGCCATTCCTCTCCTTTCATCGTTTCCCCTCTCAAAAATATGTATTTCAAGCAGGGCAGCTGTTGGGTGAAAAACTCTACTTTGGGAGAAGTTTTCTGGACTTGTTTTCTTGAGAAACAGAGAAGGAAAAACATTGCTTTTGTTTTTTACCACTCATTCCTCTTTCTTGTGCTTTCTTTTACTCCCTGACCCTCAGCAGCCAGCTCTCCAGGCAGATTAAAGGAAGAAAAAGGGGGAATAAAATAATGGGAAAAGTTATATTTTTATCTGCCTTCTGTGTGGATTTCTTTTCTTCCTCTTTTTTTCCCCCCACTAAGTATCAGAAATATTCCCAGCTAAGAATTTTAGGGCACCTCAGCTCATGTAAATTATGGTGCACATCCATTAATGAATGCAGTCCTTTAGTTGTGTGCTGCATTCCTTGCTGATGGATTAATTAGTGCACAAAGAGGAAGAGGAGTCTGCGTGGGGGTTAATGCAGACCTTGAGAAACCTGGGTTTGAGTGCACAAGCTCCTCCACTGACTCCTAATCACCCGCATGGATCCTTGTTGTCTCATTCCTTTGAGAAATGGGGGTGGCAGCCCAGATCCCGTGGTTTTGGCAGGGGACAGTGCATGGGATCCCTTGCAGGGTTTTGCACCACGTCCTCGGGCAAAGCAGAGGGAACCCAAGCAGCTCTGATAGAGGGTACCTCAACTTACCCCCCCTTCATAAAACTTCATTAATCCACCTTTGGGCTATAATTAAAAGTTTTTCAAGGGGAGAGCACTGGCTTTGCCCAGCACCTCCCTTCATCCTACAGCATCTGGGCAACCTTGTGTAGCTCCAGGCCTGGAGGCTGGTGGCCCTGCCTGTGGCAGGGGGGTTGGAACTCTGTGATCCTTGGGGTCCCTTCCAACCCAGACCAATCTATGATTCTATGATCTCTGATGAAGACAGCTCCCACAGGGCAGGCAGCCAGGCTGCTGAGCCTTCACACTTGCTACAGCTCTTGGAAAGCCTCAGCTAGCGGCTTTCCCTATCCCAGCCGGCTGTTATAATCACACATTGTTCCTGGTCGCTGCCTCGTTGTTTAACAGCACTTGGAAAATGTCAAATGTGGGAGTCCGGCAGCCTTAGGTTAGAGTAAAAACTCCCAAACATATTTGGAGGGCTGCCAGAACTTTGCAAACCCTCTGCAAACTCAGATAAGGGGCGACCTTGCAGCCTGCGGGCTAGGCCGGGAGTTTATAAATCCTCCATTTGCTTGGGCTGAGCTTTCTCAATATTGTGATCATCCCGTTCCCTTCCAGCGTCGCCCGCTGCCAGGGGTGGGAAAGCAGCGTGTGAAAGCAAGGGCTGCTGCCCATGGTGACCTTTGCCAAGATGTCCAGGGGTCAAGATGCCCCTTGGAGATGTGATGTCCAAAGCGGGCAGGGACAGAGCTAACCCCCATGTCCCGCCTTCTCCCCCATGCATGAGGACAGAGAGGGTGCCTGGGGCTGGATCTGTCAGGATCAAGTGAGCAAACCCACTTCCCAGTTTAGTTTAAGCTGGAAGGGGGGTGGGTTGCAGACACAGGCCCTGAAAACCTGTTTGGTTTTGCAGCAAGCCATGGGCCTTAAAACACGGATGGGGAAGGATGGCGAAGGCCGCTTGGCGAGGAGGGGGAGGAAGGGTTGAGTTTGGGGCTTCGTTCTGAACCGTAACGAAATCTAAACATTTTGAAATTCTTCCCCAAATGACAAATAATGTCAAATACTGAGATAGCACCGGGCTGGATTTGAGCCGCAAGGCACCTTCTTGTATTCCTAACTTCTGATAAAAAGGATGGAACAAAGTCAGGAAAACTTTCCTCTCCTTCCCCTCACTCTTTTTCTCTTTTTCTTTTCCTTTTATTTTAATTTCCTTTTCTTTTTTCTTTTATTTTTCTACTTTTCTTTTTCTTTTTTTCTCTTTTTCTTTTTCTTTCTTTTTTCTTTTTTCTCTTTTTCTTTCTTCTTTCTTCTTTCTTCTTTTTTCTTTTTTCTTTTATTCTTTTATTTTTCTATTTTTCTTTTTCTTACTTTTCTTTTTCTTTCTTTTTTCTTTTTTCTCTTTTTCTTTCTTCTTTCTTCTTTCTTCTTTTTTCTGTTTTCTTTTTCTTCTCTTCCTTTTTCCTTTCCTTTGTCCTTTCCTTTTTCCTTTTTCTTTTTTTTTTTCCCCTTTCTCTTTTAATACACAACCTTATTAAAATCAGCAGCATCCCCTGAAATGTCCCAGTTGGGGTGGGAGAGCCCCTTACATCGGGAAATATTTCCCCCCAGCTTTTCCTGGCCAGCTCTGCATGACTGCACGTTCCTGACCCTCTGCTGCCCAGAGGGAGGTTCAACTCAATGGTGGATAAACCCCCCCAAAAAAAATCAGCTCACAGTGAGTTGGTACCTCTGAATGCACAGCACAGAGGAAACACTTTGAATCCCTGTTAATTAACAGGGTTAATTAGCTCAGAGGCAGCACACCAGCTGTATCAACGAAAGAACGTGGGTCATTAAGACAGCATTGTTAATTTTGCCTTTTCCCTTCTTTTCTCCCTTGCTTTAAACTCCTATCTGTCCCGTGGAACCTTTGCAGGTCAGTTGACCAATATTTATACATTTCTGGTCTGCGAATCATTTACAACCCCCCACCCCCTATATCCTTTCCTGTACATCCTTACCACAGGGTTATACATGGCTGAATTACTTCCCACCTGCCCATACATCATCTAATGAATTCAGGCTCATTTTGGGGAGGGGAGCTGTTTGCACTGTGTTGGCAGGTCATGCTTTCTTACTTGCACACATATTTGTTTTCTCCCTGGGTCAAATAAGTCATGTGAACATGTCAGTGCACGGATTACCTGTGAACTATTTTTTACCCCCAGCATCCCACTGGGGGACCCGCTGAGCCTCCTCAAATGCCACCAAAGGGTTGGGGTAACACAAGATAAATGGCCAGAAAAACACGCAGGTGGGTTTTTGTTTGCTTTCACCTGTGAAAGAACATCAGGAGCTGTTTCCCCAGACAAAGCCCTGGCTCCTAAACCTGAGCAAAGTCGCTGCTTTTATGGGCAAAAAGACATGCCACGGTCTTTTGGGGTTCCTCAAGGAGTTGGACTTTCCCTGGTCATCCTTAGTCCCTCTCAGTAGATGAGAGAGTTTTGTTGTTTGGCTCCCAAATTTGAAGAAAATCCTGCTATTTTTATGGGGGTGGGGGAAGGGGGTGGTTTGCTGCCTGTTCCTTTTCCCACCGTGGACACTCTGTGTGTCAGCTGTTTCTGGGCAAAGGGCACATCCCAAGCCATGCACAGGGACAGCACCACACAGCCTGTCGCGACAAGGAAGCAACCTCTGCTTGCACTTCCCTTGAGAAAAGTGAAGCACCATATCCCCAGATGCTCCCATCCTGGGGGTGGGGAAGGAAATGATGCGGATTAAGCACTCAAACACCCCAGATCTGGGGCTTTAATTCCCTTGGGTCTGGATGATAAAGCCAACCTCACTTTAGGTAAGTATGGAGGGTGTCCAAAAGGAACAGGAGACCAGCTTTGGCCGAGATCAAGCAG
>VZTU01014824.1:163374-180782 GCA_013400835.1 Zapornia atra | reverse complement strand
CTCTCCTCTCCTCTCCTCTCCTCTCCGCAGTGGAGCTTCAGCAGTTAACAGCCTTGTATCCAATTGTGCTTTAAGAGGTGTAACGTTTGATAAGCCCCATTTAACTTGGCTGTACTACATTGTTTAAATAATTCAAATACAGATTGGCCCTTTAGAAGGATTTCTGCTCTGTTGACCCTTCTGGTCATGAGTTACCAGGAAGTCAGGGAGGGGCTTCTAGGGCTGAAAGCCTGGAAAAAAAAAAAAATCAATTCCAGCTCTTTAGTGCCCCAATCACACCCCATTATTCCCAGGTAATTGCAGACCTGCTTTGCTGTTAACTCTTCGGGAACAATAAGACCTTTGATGGGAAGAGGGAAACCGAGGAGGGGTTTCTTCTCCAGTGAGGGTTTTCTTCTCAAACGAGGTCCTATTCTGCTTGCACAGTGTCATGTGCTTATTGCTAGGGTCTGGATGAATAATTATTTACAGGTAGAAGTGTCAAATTGCTTGATGGTCTTTCCTCCTCTCCCCCCCACCTCCTTCCTTTTCTTAATATCTTTTCTTAATACCTGCCCAGGGAGGGCAGGATGTGTTTCAAAAAAGGGGAGATGAGGTACTTAGGGATATGGTTCAGCTTAGGATGGGAATGGTTGGACTTGATGATCTTAAAGGTCTTTTCCAACCTTGTGATTCTGACATGCTGTCATTCTGTGATTCTGTTTGCTGGAGGTTTGTTGGACTGCAGCATTAATAGTGGGTTTTTTTCTGTTGACATCTCTCTAAGTATTAATTCATCAGGAGTAAGGAACAGGACCCTGCTGGTTCTTACTGACGCTTGTCTTTCATGCTCAGGCCCCATTAGGTCCCTCTGCTTTGAGTTCTGCCCAGACACATGGCAAGTCCTATGCCACAGGTTGTGGAAGGGCAAGAAGAAGCACTACACCTGCCAGTGGGGTGGCCATGTAGAAATGGATCAGTGTAGTCAAATGGTTAGTCTTGAGCACATCACGTCCATGCAGCGCACATTTCAGAGGGGGTTTACTCTGGGCCACCCCTGCTCTGGTCCCATAGACAAAAAGAGCCATCAGCAGCTGTAGTGCATCTTTTGGGTTAGTTTCCTTCCAAAGGAATCTAGGTTTTTTTTAGACACAGTTGGATCTGAGGGGGAATTGTTCAAGGCTCAAGCCAGATACTGTACCGTGGGGATGCTTCAGAAATGAACTGATTCAACTCCAAAAGATGTGCTTAGTTCTTTGACAGCTAGAAGAACACAAACTCGTGCACACCTAAAAATGCCAGCTAATAACAATGTAGTTTGCCTCCATCATTGTCCTTAACAAGTGAAACCTGCCTTGATGAGAAGGGCACTGTCATTGTGACACCTTAGGCTTGTGAGATCATGGGAGTCAAGCCTGAGAGATTTAATGAATTAGGCTAGAAACCCAAATATACACTAGGAACCAAATATACACTCAATCCCATCTCTGGGGTAATGCCTTCTGTCTTCCTTCAAGTCCGTTCATCAGCTCATGCTCTTCCTCTTGACACAAGGTAAACAGGACAGAAACCAGGGCTACAGACTTCTCAAGACATGATGTGCAAAAATCTGTCCTTCCTTCCTGGTGTGAGAAGGCTAGAAGTCATCCACTCCATCACCCAGTCTGATCTGGCCTGTGGCAAAAGCCACAGCCTCACCCTGTCACCCAAGATGAACCCATGACTGGTGGTGGTGGCGAAGGAGGAGATGCCAATCTGGGTGGAAAACTTGAGGTGATGGGAACTGACCACACTTCTTGAGGCTGCTCGGTCCCCACCCCTTTTATAAATGGGTACCTTATCGCTGGGCACTGTTTATCCAGGAACAGGGGACAGAGGACAGGGAGGAGCAACACCAGCCTCTCCTCAGGGTCACCACAACAGAACCTGCTCAGAGTCCATCTCTAGGTTGGGTGGGCTTCTTGTCCCATCTGCTTCTTATGGGAGGCTGTCCTGGTGCCTCACTCCTCTGTAAGTGAGGACCCATCTTCTAATGAACAGCTGACATTTCCCATGCTCACTTGTACCTTGCAGCACTGGAACATCCCTGGTCCCTTCCTAAAGGGTCTCTTTGGTGTCTTGTCTGTGTTTGAACAACTTGCTGATCCAGCCTGTAGATCAACAACCCTTCTGGATTTGGGGGTGTTGGCAAGGTTGAGGTGACATCTTGGGGTAATCAATGAAGCAATGTGCATCCTGGCCAGACTGTGACATTTAATTCAGCAAGTGATGTTTTTCTAGGGTCTCTCTCTCATAGAGGTCTTCCAGGGAATGATACAGACCAGAAGCCTAACTTTGGTGTGCTAGATTGCCCTTGGCAGATGCCTCTGACTCTTCCTTCACCATGAAGGGTCTACAGAGACTCTCTGGGTAATATAGCAGGCCAAATAACTGCTAACAAGTCAACAGCCTGAAAATCTCATGTTTTGAGAGAGAAATACACTCTACTGCACACAGAAACTAAAAATACCAACAGCCAGGCAAGAGACTGGCTGTTTTTGCTGTGTTGACACCAAGTTGGGGTCAATCTGCCTGCTGTAGGCTGCAGCAGAGCTGTTTGCCTGTGATGTTCTGTGCCCCCAGGTGCAAGCTGGGGAGAAGGTGGGTTGGATTAGCTGTGTGCTGTTCAGAATGGACTTCATCCTGTCACGGATGCATACAGCTGCAGAGCCATAGCCAAGGGGCAGCTGAGGGAAGATGTAGAACAGACACCACGTTGCGCGTGTAAACAGCACCTGAGATTTGGGACAGGGAGTGAAGAGGAAGAAAAGTCTGTGATAATATTTCAGGGCAAATAAGTAGGACTTCTGGGGCTTTTTAAGGTGGCTAGATGCTTAGATTCCACTGAAAAGGATGTCTTCAGATGCAGGTATCAGAATCGATTTTCCTAGGCATTTTGAAGGGGGTGGGAGGTATCATTTTAGAAAAGCCCCAGGTGCAGAGGAGAGGGATGGTATCTTACCAAAGCTCACAGGAGACTTACCCCTATCTCCAATTGCTCTAAAGAGACCCAGGGGACCCTGATTTTAGACCAAGTAGAGCTACGCTCACCTCCTCCCCCCTCCCTGACCTGCAAAGGGTTAAAGGGTGGGGGAGCCGTTTGATTAATAGATGTCGTGTGAACATGCACATTTGCCTGTGACTGCATTCCTGGGGCTTTCGGCAGGGTGATAAGCTGTGACCAAAGTCCTCTGGCTCTGGGCAAGGAGAGCAAACAGGGCCCCAATGGAGCAGTTATTAATTCCAGCCTTGCATCTCCCAGGGCTGTCTCTCAGCAACGGGGCTCCGGGGAGGCTTTTCACACACCAATCGATACAGCTGACCTTCCTCTTTCCATCCTCATCCCCCCACACCTTTTTGCATGTTCATCCTAGTCTCCTTCTGTGCCACAACCAGCTCTGGGACCCTTTCCTGCTGGAAAGAATAGGGTGATATTCCCATTGGGGCGATGGAATCTACCTCCAGCACCCAAACTGATGCTGTGTCTATGACATCCAACTGTGATCCCCATGGATCTTGGTGTGGTGGGGAAGGAATGTGTCAGACCAAAATAAAAGGGGGGAAAATCATGAGTACTACCTCTGAGGAGCATATCTGCCCTTCTGCATCCATGAAAGGACACACTCTGAGGGTGATTGCTTTTATTCAAAATAAATCTATAAAACAAACACACCTGATAGAGAATTTCTTTGGCTGCAACGTTTCCTTTTCCCTCAGGGCAGTTTCACATTGATTCACAGCCACAAGCTGTTGTTTTGACTCCGAACTTTGACATAAAGGTGTTGATTGAAAATGAAACTCCTTTCCCTCCCTGAAAAGCAAAACAAACCAGAACAACCTGGACCTTTCAACTTGCTTGCCTTCAGATAGGTCATTGTCACACTTACAGGCCAGCTGTACATTTAGCAGCAATGAGTGCTGCATGGAGGGTCTCTCCTAGCCCAAATTTGCTGTATCAGGGCAAAAAACCCCTGAATTTCTGGTTGCTGGTGTCTCTCCTGGCCCCATGGCTGTCTCAGGAGGCTGGTGGTTGCCACGCTCAGGCTGGGAGGTGTCTCCTTTAGGAAAGCCAATTTCTCAAGACAGGCCAAGGTGTTCAGTAATGGCTTTGGGAAGATCCAGTACCTGAAGGGGCCTACAGGAAAGCTGGGAATGACTGCTTGTAAGGACATGAAGCAATAAGATGAGGGGTGATGATTTTAAACTAGAGCAGGGCAGGGTTAGGTTAGATATTAGGAAGTTCTTCACTCTGAGGGTGGTGAGACACCGGGCCCCCAGAGAGGTGGTGGAGGCCTCATTCCTGGAGATATTTGACTGAGGTCAAGAAGCATCTGGACGATGCCCTCAGTGCCCTGCTCTGACTTGGCTGGGCCTGTGTGGAGCCAGGAGTTGGACTGGATGGTTCTTATGGGTCCCTTCCAGCTCAGGAGATTCTGTGATTCTATGATTCTGTATTCAGGGTCAGGATTGATGAAGCTCTGAACAACCTGATGTAGTTAAAGGTGTCCCTGCTCACTGCAGGGGTTGGACTAGATGGCTTTTGAAGGTCCCTTCCCATTGATGGTTCAATGATTCTATGATTTGACCCCAGACACTTTACGATTTGATCTCAGGGCAGGAGAATGCGCTTGGTGCTGTAAGACAAGATGCTTTTAAGGTGTGCCAACCTGGTCACTTCCAAGATGATGTCAGCTTTTTAAGTCAGCCTGTTTTCCATAGAGAAGGCAATTCCAGATTTCACAATAAATAATAAGGAATTATTTTATCATTGCAGAACATCATAACAGATGGTGTGATCACACTTATCTAGGCAGAGGTTATGGAAAGCACCACCTGCAAGTGACCATACCAAGAGAAGACTTTCTATTGACTTTGAGACTGCAACAGGGGTCTGAGAATAATGAAAAGGATGCAGGTGAAAAGCAGCTGACTTACATGAAGCTGAAGATTGAGGCCTTCCTGTGCAGGTAGACGGGAATGGACGGAGGGATTCTGCTTCCTTTGTCTCCCAGCACCATCTTGACTGCTCTAATGAATCTTCAGTGAGGACAACCATCTTAAGCCCTAAATTTAGGGATCCAAATCTTTCAGTTGAACCCTCTCCAAGATCTTTGCAGGAGGACAAAGGCTGTGAATTTCTCTGCAGATAAAGATCTCCTCATGGGTCTTGAACTGGGTTAAAGGGTTTTTCAGGACAGCACAGTACCCCTCCAGTCTTATCAATGAGGAAATCCCATTGGCTTCAAAAGATCTTTGAAGGACTGGGCTGTAGTTTGGCACAGCAGAGCTCTTGGTCTTGAGCCAAAGTTGGGATGTTTTTTTCTGGAGGATAGTAGGTGTTCCAAGGACCCTTTGTTCCAGAAGGGGTAATGCTGTTGATTATGTGGAATGATCTTTCATGAAAAATTTCCTGCAAAATTTGTGACCATTAAAAATTTCGCCATGGGAAGAGAGGTATTAGACCATTTCCTGGTGGTGTTCCAGAGCAGACAGAGGATTTCTCCTGTGAACATCTCTCTGGAGTTTCTATACAAAGCCAGACGTCTTCTCCTGCTCTGTCCTGGAGGTGATCAGTGCTGACAGAACACAAGCCCTGATCCATGACAGTGCATACAGACTGCCTCCCATGTTTGCCTCCATCAATGACAAACACGAGGTAGGAACCTCTGAGGAGTGGAAACCTCCAGGAGGTTATTGAGTTTTGAGGGAGAGTGGGTCAGCTTCCACAATACCATTTTATTTTGACTGACTCAAAAGAAGCCTTTAGAGTGTTGGGGGCACTTTCTGGAAAACTGTCTTGGTCCTTCCCAAGTACACATCTATAAGTGAATGCAACCAGGGCACCAACTGTACCCCCAGCAGTCCTGAGGAGCAAGCAGGGATTGAGCCTCCATCCCTCTTTTCTTCCAAACGGAGAGGACCTCCTCTCCTTCCTTGTGCACCTAAGTACTATGACAAGAAAGTACCCTCCATCCACCTAGCTGTTATCAGAAGTCAGGTTCAGGTTGTGCCTTTGCCACACTCACAGGAGTCTGTGGTGGGACCGACATGGGGGCTCCTTCAGTTGGTCAGCATCAGTTTATTGAATCAAAGAGAGTAATAGGTGGGGTCAAGATGCAAGAGTCCAAGGTCCTTACATAACAGGGTCTCCTCCACAGTCTTCCACCTTCAGCAGCATTGTCTGGCCATCTTGGCTTCTTCACAATCATGTGGATGGGCCTCAGTCCTCCTTTTTTTTGCATTCATCAACCTTTTGGGGTTTGCTTCTATCTTTAGATAGCGAAGAAGTGTGACACAAGTTTCTAGACTGGTAAGACAGCCCAGTAGTTTGGGGGGAAGAGAGAGGTTTCAATAAGAATTATTATTATTATTCAGAAGAAAACTGTGTAAGAAATCTTTGCTGAAAACAAACATTTAGATTGTTTGTTTACTTTTCAGCTAAAGTCTCCACTTCTGATGAAAACTGAAGGACAGCCTATGAACATCTCCAGCCACATTTGATTCTCCATCACTGGAATTTCATGTTTTCTACCCCTATAATGTGCAATGCCCTTGTAGCCCTGCTCCACCTCTAAAGACTTTGGTAGGAGGCGGCACTCATTCCCCAGCATAAAACCCACGATGTGTTTTTATCCCAATGCTTCAGCCAGGGCTGATCTTGCACCAGCTGGCTCGTTGCAAGCTCTGAACCCCTCATATCCCCATGGAGGTGTGAGCAAACACAGAGAGAAGGGCCAAGGCTGTATTCTGAGCTCTTCATGGGTCCCATCTACCTACTGAAGGTTTTCACTGGGGCACTGGGGCTTTGCAGCATCCCCGACACAAGGTTTATCTGGGATGTCTCAGGCCAACGAGTGCAGCACTGGTACTAAAAAAAGCCCTCTCAACTGAAAGCCCAGGCCGGCACGTCCGCTGGAAAAATGACATAACCCTGTCACGTAATCTGGAGTTCTTCCTTTGGGGCAGCCTCACAGGCTGGGGCTGTGTGAGAGGAGATCAAAGGGCAGCACAGGAAAACGAGAGTGGAGCCCATAGAGGGAAAAACACCCTCACCCTGTCGGCTGGGGGACTAATCGCAGCCCTCTTGCAGGCTTTGGGAGTTCCCCTTCACAGGAGGGATGGAGACAGACATCCTCTGGCTCTGGGCACCCGGGTGGGTGCGGGCATGGTGCCTTTCCCCATGCCTCTCCGACCTTATCGCTCAGACTAGTGTGAGACAGCAGCTTGAGACAAGAACCAGCCCCTCTTGAGCCTGGTGCGGTTCAAACCCCATGGAAGAGATGATCTTGACCCAAAAAAATCATGGGAAAATGTAGTTTTTCAGGGCAGTGCTTTCAGCATCCCACCCCCTGCGTTTCCCCAGCTGACTTCCCACTCTCCCTGAGTTCAGTGTGCCTGGGGAAAATACAAGGGGTGGATCAGGTAGGGGAAGGGAGGTGAAACAGCAAGGGAAAGCCACAAAAATCGATGGGTTCCGTGCCAGGACTGGTGGTGCTGAGGGACCTGCGCTGGGGGCACCCTTGCACATAGACCCAGCCGCAGTCTTACAGCCTGGACCCTTTCCATCCTTCATCCTTGCTCCCCATCCCTGGGGCTCCTGCCATCACCTGCACCCCGAAATGCATCCTCCTGCCCCTAACTCCATCTGCCCACCGGTGCCCAGGCTGGGGGATTTGCATCACCCAGGGTTTGTGGTTTCTGACCCCTGACTTGCCCGATGCCACTGGAATTCCCTATCGCTCTGTGACTCAGCTGACAGAGAGGGAGACAATGGCATTTTACATCAGCCCAGGCTATCAGGAGCCTGCCTTATCTGAGCTGTGTTTTTCTATTAGTCTAACACTCCATTGTGCATCCCTTTATCAGCTGCAATGTTGATGTAATGCTGGCTTGGAAGTGGTTTCTGCATCCTAGCACTAAGACAGCTCACTTTTATTTTGGGGAGGGGGAGGGGGGGGAAGGGGAGGGTGCGAGAGGAGGGTTTATCAGGATTCTCAGGAGATAGGAGCCCTTCTCTGGCAGGGAGGGGAGAGGGAGGGCTGACTGGGTGATGGAGGGGGGCTACTGCCCCAAAGCTGAGCAGACCATTTGCAGCAGGCGGTTTATTGAATGTAATTTTTGCTCTCCCCCCCCCCCACCACCTTTGGACAATGTTATTAACCCATGTGCTGGCTTGTCAGGTTAAATCTCCTCTCTGTATCCTTCTGCAAGCCCCAGAAGGTGTAGACCTGGCTTTCTGCAGCCAGACTGGCCCAGCTGCTGGTGGCAGGGTGAGCCCAGAGCTGTGTTGTAACGCGGGTCGGTCCTAACAGCACTTTCCTGGGCCGCTCTTCCTTGACTGATATACTAGTTGAGCTTCCATTGTGGCTTTTCCCCCAGTCCCATTCAGACCTCTAGACATCTGTTTTCACAAAGTAGATGGTAACTTAGCATCCTTAAGTGGCCAACGTCTTAAAAAAGTTTCTGAGACTGGATGGGAAGGACAAATGAAGCTACTCACATGAAGTAATAACACGGCAAGGGGACATGACAAGAGAGAAGCATGTTGAGTTTATGTAAATACAGCAACGTGAAGCATATGTCCAGGCAGGATTAAAAGCATGTTAGATTTCACCTACCCAGCAGTTGCAAGAGCAGCGATGAGATTATCAACCCAGGGCACAGGCTGTCTGGAGCCATACCCAAGCATCTTCCCTGAGCTCTGAGGCTTGATTTCACTCTGCTGTTCACATAGCAGCCCTGCTGCACGACCATCCTAAGGCCAAAGGCAGCAGGACCAGTGTTTTCAAGCCCACTGCAACTCCCTCTTGGAGCAGTCTCTAGTGCGATGGGGATCTATCTGACCTGGTGTGATGGGGATCCATCATTCTGATGATGGACTACATCAGGTGCTCTCCACTCCCTCCTTGATGGGATTTCATGCTAATTCTTTCCTCCTGACCCTGTGCATGGGGGGTAAGTTCAGAAGATGTTTGCAGGCACGTGCGTCAGCTTGGGTGTCCAGTGGTAATAATGAACTCGCACATTTCACTCAAGCCAAGTAGGCTGGTAGAGAAGCTGCAGCTGGGATATGTCCTCATATGTTATGTGTATCCAGTAGCCACTTGTAGAAGCAGTATAATAATTAATGTGTTATTAATCAGAGCCCCTGGCGTGACTCATATTTCGACTCGTTTCGCTTGTGCCTGATTCACAGCGTGACCAAGCAAAAGACAGCGCTGATTTTGGTCTTTGGGTTCAACTGTTAGGTGACTTACCCCAGGCAAGGGTGAGCACTGAGTGGCTTCAGATCGATGTCTGCTGCACATCCATCAACCCAGCGGCTCATCTGCTCTGGTGTCAGCTCAGCAGGCTTGTTTGATGTGGAAGGATAAGGAATCACGTGTCTTGCTAGAGACCCCTAAACTCCCATTTAACAGCTAGATACAGGCTCAAGACTTCTCCATGATGCATAGGAAGAAGCTTGTGGAGATGCACTGCATCCCATTTACATCCTTTCAGAGTTTATCCTTGAGATGAGAGGAATTTACAGTGAACTGCAACTCCTGACCCCAGGCAAACCCTCTGCACATGTGTGAGCATCGTGTTCTGTGCCATTGCCCTGGCTCAATGGACACGGCTCTCCCCCTGTGGAGTACTCACACATAAACATGCTTACCCCAGGGGTGAAGGTAGGTGATACACACATACACATCTTGAAGCAGTTTCCATTGAGGTTTGGTGCTGGAAATGACATCACACATGGTAGCATGTCCGGTCTTACCACTAATTAAACAACAGCACTTTTCATCCACACAGAACAGGCTTCAGCCTGGGACTTCAGCATTTGCCTACCAGTGCTTTTGCATCTGTGTTTGCATACCCCGGATGACTACGTTTGCATGTTGACCCCTAGATATGTGTGAAGACCACAGCATGTTTAACTTGCAATGGAGGAACCAAAGCAGATGTCCCTGAGAAGACCTTCAGAGTGGGTTTATTGCTCCTTTGCACAGGAGGGGCACCCACCAGATTTGTTGAAATCCCACTGTGATGAAGACTCAACGGACCTGGGTTCAAACAGAGTGCTCAGGTGGCAGGGTCTGAAGTGCTGGTGAAGGGAAAGCATGAGTAGGACCATGAGACATCGTGTGCAGAAAGAGTCGTGGTAAATGGTTACTACCCACCCCCAGACACATCTGTGGGCTGAATTCACTGTCGTGTCCTCAGACTCCACATAAAAATGGGGAAGCACTCACGCAATGGGGTGCAGCAGCCCTGGAAGCTCTTGGCTCCCAGAGGTCCTGCCTGGACCAACCAGCTCATGCACTGAAGCTGTTCATGCTCTTGACTTCCTCTTCAGCCTTTGGCTGCTTGTGGTGGGGCTGGCTGCTCTCCCTGCCCGGTGAGTGGCTGCAGTTTTGTCTCAGTCATCATTTCTATTGTTATCTGACCATTATCTGATCCTCTCCCAGGCAAGGCCAGGAAATATCCTTCTGTCTGTCTTCAGCAGTGCTCCATCCTCTTCCTCCTTGGAGAAGACAAAAGCAAAACAAGCGCATAATGAATCAGACATTTCCCTTCTCACTTTGCCCCTTTACTTCCCTGTCTCATTTTTTACAAGGACCAATTTCTGCCTTTTCCCTCCTGTTTGTTTGGGATGTGGCCTGTGCAGTTCCCCTGTGCTCAGCATCCCGGGGAGTCTGGCCGTCTCCTTTCGGTGTCAGCAGGAGTTCAGAGGCAGGCAAGGCTGATAGGGCTCCTCTGGCCCCCACCGCGTCCTCAAACCTCAAACGTCTGCAAGAAGCTTGGCCTTGTGACACCAGGGTGAGGGATCAAACCCAGCAAGCTGAACTCCAGCCCAGATAGAGGTTCATGTGCGTTCAGAAAAGCAACTGGACAGTGGGTGGAGGAAAAACAGTCTATTGAGGGCCATTTAATATGAGATCGGTTCATCCAGCTCAGGATGTCACGTAGATGTAACTTGCTAGAAGCTGGAGGAGAGTGTTGGGGAAGCATTGTTCTGTCCTTGCCCTGATTTTGTCTTATTTGTCTTATTACTGGAGATGAGGTGGGGCACAAATTTTAAGTGCTTTATGGGTTTTGTTTCAGCTGCAGAAGAGGATGGTGCAAAGCTCTGCCCATGAAACCCACCCTCCTTGGCCTCTGGTGACCTTTCATGTTTGCTGTGTCCCAAAATAATGTCGGGTCCCACTTCCAATATTCTGTGGGATGCAACATTGCTTCAAAGTCAGGGTGGTCCTGATCTGACCCCAATCCAGTCAGGGTAGCCTTACTGAAAAGAAAGCCACACTTGTGAGGCTTTATGGCTCACCTAACACATCCACCAGTCCATCTTTGAGCAACATCTCCTTCACCTCTCTCCACTACCCAGCAATGCTACACTTTGGTTCTTTTGTTAGTTGGCCAACTTCTCTTGGGGACCAGAGTCTGGGGAAGCATTGGATGTGCCTTCAGTCCAGGCCAAATCCTGCTGTGGGGGAAGGCAATCCCTTATCATAGAATCATAGAATCATAGAATTATAGAATGGTCTGGGTTGGAAGGGACCCCAAGGATCATAGAGCTCCAACCCCCCTGCCACAGGCAGGGCCACCAACCTCCAGGCCTCGAGCTACACAAGGTTGCCCAAGGCCCCATCCAACCTGGCCTTGAACACTTCCAGGGACGGCGCATCCACTACTTCTCTGGGCAGCCTGTTCTAGCACCTCCTTCTCATGTACATCACACCTTCCATGTAGGATTTAGGTCTTGGGAAGCTCAACTGCTGGGTGAGAAGCTCAACTTCTTCTTCGTCAAGGGTGAAGGCCATGGCAAAGACTTTGCCAACAATGGTGTGGGTAACTGTGGTCTGGTGCCAGCAGGTGTTCCCATCCTATTTCCTTGACTGCTATAGGTAAGTAGAAAGAAAAAATATCTGCAGAAAATGTCCCCATTTCTGAAACCTTCTCCTGATTACTTTACCTTTATAAAAAGTCCTGGCTGATGTCCTTTCATTTCTAACCAGTCACTTAGATGGAGATGTTTTCTCTCTGTGAGAAGAGATAGATACTGGGAAAGCCACATCACTGCTTTAAAGAAAAAGAAAAAGCTTTAAAGAGAAAGCTTTTGCATGTCAGCCTCAGAAGGCTT
Source organism: Zapornia atra (assembly GCA_013400835.1). Taxonomy (NCBI): domain Eukaryota; kingdom Metazoa; phylum Chordata; class Aves; order Gruiformes; family Rallidae; genus Zapornia; species Zapornia atra. The sequence goes on along the minus strand of VZTU01014824.1, from coordinate 168,634 downwards.
GTTGTGGTCAGCTTATCAGGAAAGGAGATGGAGAGGTGGCTAGAGAAGAACTGCTTGGGGAGAAAAATGCCCAATGCAAATCATATCTTTAATCTAGCAGAAAATGGTCTTCCCATGGCTGCAAAGCAGAGCCAAACCACCCAGGCTTGTGATTACTGCTGAAGGGCAATTAGTCAACAGGCTACCTGGGTTCTTCATCCCTGGATACCTTTAAATTAAGAGTGGATGCCTTTCTGGAAGTGATGTTTTACCCAAATGCAAGCTGTTTAGTTATGGGTGGGAGCTACATGTGGATATCATACTTAGAACACTGAAATATAATAGGTTGAGCTATATGGGAGGTGAGACCATGGGGGCCTTGAATGCTGTGGTTCATGAAAAGTGAAGGGAGATTTAGGGAAAGGATGCAGGTGGATTTGGTTTGGTTTGGTTTGGGTATTTTTTATCCAGCTGATAGATGGAGATTCCAGCTAGATTTGCTTTGGCAAACCTGTAAAGACTGCTGGGGAAGATCTGGCACCTACTCATTGGCCAATCTGGTAGGTGATTACAGGAGCTTATTTATGGTCAGGGAGCTTCTGCTCAAGGTAAGGCTAATGGCTCATCAAATCAAGGTGATGGAGAAACCAGAGTGACTATTTTCACCAGGGAAACTTGGAGTAACCCAAAAAATGCTTTATGTGCTTTTATACTGGTGCTGTCATACTGGTCCTGATGGGTTTGCAGGTCATAAGCAAACAGTAAATCTGTGTGATTTACCTCACCTCTTCAAAATAGACGTGTCCTTTCTTTATTACTCAGTATGTTCTTCCTAATTTTTTGTTTTTCTTTGAAGGCATGTTTCACTCCTGGCTGCTTCATTACCAATGTGCAATTGTCTCACTGGACAAAGTTTGGAGGACAGGCTTTTGCTAAATGTATTGCTTGGAAAATGCTTTCCCAAGCTCTGCCTCCTATGCTGAGATGGATCTTCACTGGGAGAGATGCCAGCAGCTAAATAGGAGTCTAAAATCCCCATATAGACTGTGGGGTGCGAGGTGTGACCATCAGGAGGGCAACTTGAGCAAATCTTGAGCAAATCTTGAGCACTGGAGGAATAAAAAGGGAACAGGACCAAAGGATATTGTAACAGGTAGGGGCCCTTGAAAAACTCAGCCAGTACAAACACTCCTCCCTTGGCTGGATTAGACATCCATAACCTTTCCTCCTTGTGCAGCCTGTTCTTGTAAACGACTGGAGATGGGGACACTGTTCTTCCTCTCTCCTCTCTCCCTAGACAGGCAAATGAGGTACATATCACATTTACCCTATGTCTTATCTTTGAAGTGAACAGTCCACGTCCTTCAACTGCTCCTCATTGTCTGTGTTTTCCACTCCCCTGCTCATCCTCCTTACTGTCTTCTGCATTCCTTCCACTTGCTCCCATAACCTCGCCTGACGCCTTACACTGGACCCGGAGCAGTCTGGACCTCCCATATCCCAGGTTATGCACCAGTTATATTTCCCAGTGTGGAATTAATATCCTTTCCCCCTCTACTCTGCCCTGATCAGGCCCCACCTGGAGTGTTGTGTCCTGTTCTGGGCTCCCTGGGATAAAAAAGCCAGGGTGAGAGTCCAGAGAAGAGCTGCAAAGTTGATGAAGGGCCTGGAGCATCTCCCCTGTGAGGAAAGGCTGAGTGAGCTGGGGCTGTTCAGCCTGGAGAGAAGAAGCCTGAGGGGGGATCTGATCAATGGGTATCAATAGCTGAAGGGTGGGACACAGGGGGACATGGGCAGCCTCTTCTTAGTGTCTGTGGGGACAGGACAAGGGACAATGGCCTCAAGTTGGAGCACAGGGAGTTCCACACCAATCTGGGGAAGAACTTCTTCCCAGTGAGGGTGAGGGAGCCCTGGGACAGGCTGCCCAGGGGGTGTGGAGTCTCCTTCTCTGGAGAGATTCCAGCCCTGTCTGGACACCGACCTGTGTGCCCTGTCCTAGGGACCCTGCTTTGGCAGGGGGTTGGACCTGATGAGCTCTGGAGGGCCCTTTCAACCCCTGTGATCCTGTGATCCTGTGATTCCTTTGCACCAACAGGCTTATGCTCAGCTTCTGATCTGCAGTGCAGATCCTCTTCTGTTCCTGTTGACGTGTTGCCTTGTGGTTGGCCTCCATCAATCCTAGCTTATTGGGTGCAGGATCCCTTTGCTAAATCCTCTTTTTTTTCCTATGACCCTTCAATTGATGGAGATTGCTCTGTGTTCTCACAAATACTTGGCTCCCAGCACAGAGTTTTGATACCAAGATGCCAAAGGAATCACAGAATCACAGAATCACAGGGGTTGGAAGGGACCTCCAGAGATCATGGGATCCAACCCCCTGCCAAAGCAGGGTCCCTAGGACATATTGCAATATTGTGCTCTCTCCTTGCTATGTTTCTCTGAGACCCACAGAACCAGTTGGAAGTCAGCCTGGTCATCTCCATATGAGATGAAGGATCAGCTCCCAACCCTGGGGGCGGGCATCAAGTATTTCATGCCCTGTGCACACAGCTTTCAGCATGGCAGGGAGGGGTTGCAGGCTCTTGCATATAGAGAGTGCCCCATGACTGAATAAAAGAAAGCCCCTTCATTCATTCCTTCTGAGCAGGTTTTCCAGCCCCTCCCATCTCAACCCTGATTGCTTATCAGCAGGGATATGTTTATCCTAAATCTTTCTTTCCTCCTNCCCACTGTTTCTCTCTCCCAACAGCCCACGTGCACACCCCCTTTCCAAGCCCAGGGCTGAGCTTGCAGAGGAGTGGAGCTTCAGACTAAACTTTAATTTGCACGCTCCCTGTTTCAAGGGCACAAGGCATTTATTTTTCCCCCTGGCTCTTGTTGTTCTCCACCACAGAACTGGAAGGTTCTGGTTTGTGCCACTGTTGATTGAGACATCACCGGCATAATTACAGCATGTTCCCTCCCTGTGGAATTTAGCAGAGACCAGCTCCTTTTATAGCCTGTCCAGAGCCCCTCTGAGGGACTGCTCCTGAGCCTCTGACAGTCTTTTACAGGCTGCATCCCTGGGGCTGATGTGAAAGTGCTGTGGCGTTGACCTCAAGCCCCACAGCTCCTTTTGAGTGGTTCCTAGAAAACCCTCCTGGCGCCTTGCCCGTGGGGTATAGTCACAGCTCTGCTTTGGGAAGGCTGTGCCTGGCATTGTCCCCTGTCTCTGCAAACTCCCTGCTGCTGCAGACACTATGCAGAGACCAGGTCCTTAAAGAAAAAATGGCCTTACAGAGGATCTAGCATGACCCTCCCCTCAGATTTGCATGTCTCCCATCTCCAGGACCTCTACATGGCTTCCTAGATAATTCATGAGCCCTTTTCCTTAGTCTAGTTTTTACCCAAGGCGTGTCCCTACCATCCCAGCCAGTCTTGCCTGCTGTGTCACTGCAGGGCAGAGGTTAAGAATGAGGATCAGGAGCTAACCTCTCTGTGATGGTCTCCAGCAGTGCTGGTGGGAAGGAGACAAGTGTTAGGGTGAGGCAGGAAGAACCTTGCTCTGCTGTTGTCTGAGAGATGCTTGTGCTGTGGGGAATCTAGACCTCTCTGGCATCCTGTATTTAACAACGGTGCCTGATCATGCTGATCAAACAGGAATAAAGGAGAACAACCTCCTGCCAACCTTTCAAACCCAACTCAGCCCAAATCAGATGGAACTAACAAAGTGCAATTAACATCATCTTCTCTCCATGGGCCCCTGACTTGGTTTGTATTTTCATCCTTTCTCTGAGACCTCATCCTTTTGCTGTCCCCATGCCTCCTGGTCTGCTATTGGGCAGCATGAGCAGAACGTCAGGTGCATCCAACTCCTTCCTTAGAGGTGTCCCACAAAAGGGGACTGGAGACTTCCCCAGGAACTTGCTAAAAAGTCTTTCTTTCTCCTTCTGTAAGGACACAGCCTTAATGTTAAAGGCATCCTGGAGCGTTTCTCATAGACTCACAGAAGTGGGATATTGCAAAATCCTTAAAGAGTCTAGGAGATTGAGACTGGATGGAAGCCAAGGGGTCTTGTTCTCCTGAATTGCTTGGATGTTTTGACTTTCTTCAGCCCAAGGTCCACGGACTGGGGACAGAATACCCTGGGCTTATCTGCAGTGGGTCCTGGGTCCCGTCCCTGCCTTCCCCAGGAAACCCATTAGCCAAGTGAGACTCCAGCGTTAGTGAGGGAGGGAGATGTTTTAGAGATTATGGTGATGTAGGGCTGATGGTTGGACTTGATGATCTTGAAGGTCTTTTCCAACCTGGATGATTCTGTGATTCTATGGGATTTAAACTCCCCTTCTTGCAGTGTCTTGTCGGGTAAGGCATGTGTCTCCCTAGCTGTGAAATACAGTGCAAGAGAGGGATGAAAAGAGCTCAGTGTTATCATGAACAACAAGTGGGTTTCTAATCTTGGGAATGAGGTGGTCTCTTCTGTCACAGGACACAGCTCTACCAACAAATTCAACAGTGCCAAGCACAGATACTGGAACTTGATTGTCTACATCGTTAGCACGATGCTTGGCACAGTTTTGGCCTAAGCCAAATAGTGCCAACATGAGCCATCCTAAATCTGCAGAGGGCAATGTCATCGTGGCCCGAGCACAGGGGTGCTGCTTCACCCACAATAGGTTCAGATGGAGCACCTCATCTTTTGGGGTGCCCCATCTGATATCCCCTGGGCGCAGAGCGAGCACGTGGCCATAGCACGGCCAAGCCTGCTGATGTATCACTCCTCTTGCCCTGCTTCTTAAACCCTTCACATAAACAATTGCTAGTGGCCAGGGTTGGGAAAGAGCACGCAAGCAGATAGAGCTCTGCTCTGACTCACTGCGGCTGCTCAGATGTTTCTGCCCTGCTTTTCATGCAGATGAGCTCAGACCATGGCAGAGGTCAAATCAGCACGTAATGTCTTTAAAAAGCCCAGGACTGAACCAGATAGTTCTTCCTAAAAGCTTTTCCTGGCAATTTTCCACCCCCCTCCTGGCATGCATACCCAGGCCATACCTGAGTTCCTGCTCCCAGCACCTACATGTCAAAAAATGCAGTGGAAGAAAGAATAACAAAAGGAAAGGGTAGATAGCACAGGGTAATTCATGTTTATCTCATACTGGGGGCTTGCAAGGTTGCAGAGATCCTCATCCTGAGCTTGGACGGGGAAGAGATGTCCATTAGCTCTGTTGTCTTTGCTCCCCACATAAAGTCTTCCCCTTACTTTGCTTCTCTGGTCCCCCCCCCCCAACTACTGCCCCTGCCC
>VZTU01014824.1:99984-163339 GCA_013400835.1 Zapornia atra | reverse complement strand
CCTGCCCCCCCATCCCATTAGGACCCAGCAGGCTGTCGGAAGCATAATGGAAGAGAGAGCTTTCATCCATCATAGACCTTGAAGAGTTCAGCGAGGCAGAGCCATCACAGAGGAGAAACATTCCTCCGCGAATCCCCTCTTGTCTCTCGGGTGGGAAGGGGGAGGAGGAGGGAGAGATAAGGCCAAACTAATTTGTCTTTTTTAATTGGCTCAGAATACTTGAACGAAAGCTGGTTTGTTATCCTTGGCTTTGCTCTGGCAGGCGTCCAGGATGTAGGGCAGAGACAGAGGCTTCTGAAGAGTTAACCTCTTCTAAATATCCTATTAGGATCCTCTCCATTTAGTGTAAGGACAATGTAAGCAGAGACAGAGTGGGAGGGCCTCTTCATCTTTCTTTTTTTCCCCTTTTTCTATTAGAAACCCAGCCTTGGAAGGGACATGGGGGACATGCAGAATAGCAAAGGCCCAAGGGTGAGAGTCTTCTGGTCAAATTTTGCCATATGTGTTGTAAACATCCAGAGTTGAGCTAATCACCCTGAGGTCCCTTTGTAGTCAGCGAAGAGAGACAGGCACTTCCACGGCGCAGTCTCGTCTCAGTCTAAGGCAGGCATCTCAAAGAGGTCAAATGATTCATGCCTGCTTGCCTGCAAGGGTCTGCAGTGACTGGAAAGGGAGCCTAGAGTCATTAGCTTGAATGGATGCACCCATTGAATGGCACACTTGGGAGGCACCTAGTGCTCTCTGACATTCTCTAGGGTTTGTCATAGGATAACAGAATGGTTTGGGTTAGCAGGGACCCCAAGATGTGGGTTGGGTTTTTTTTTTATGGAGACATTTATATTTATCTGGTATACCACACATACCACAACAGATCTGTGGGAGACATATTCAGGTCTTCAAGAGCAGCTGGAGACCAAGGACATCTAAAAACATCACTTGGTGTCCGAGGGACCCTGCTTTGGCAGGGGGGTTGGACCTGATGATCTCTTGAGGTCCCTTCCAACCCCTAGGATTCTGTGATTGATGTGCACTCATGGCCAACTGAACTAAAGTCAAAGAAGATGACTTGGGCTCTGGAGGCCTGGCCCTAGCTGACACAGGTGGGAAGAAGTGTCTCCAAAGTCAGGCTTGAGGCCAGATTGACTGGCAATGCATGGTTTGTGTTTCCATGCCAGAAGTGGCTGCTGAGTGAGCCGTTCATTCTAGAAAAGAGGAAATGCTTTAAAACAATCTTTAAAACAAACAAAAAGTCATGTTTACAAGATCACTTAGACATGAACCACACCATGTCTGTCCCTCACCAGTCTCTGTGGCCATGATGTTCGGCAGGCAAACTGGTCCAACGTGCTCCCTTCAGGAGTCCAAGCTCTGTCTTTCACGAGGACAGATGATGTGCGCAGAGCTGAGTGCAGGGCCGTATGGGCATGAGCTGGTGGGTCTTACAGCAACCCTGCCCTTTTCCAGGGTTCCTGGAAATGTTCAGCCTGAAGAAGAGGAGGCTGAGGGGAGACCTTATTACTGCCTACAACTACCTGAAGGGAGGGTGCAGAGAGGTGGGTGATGGTCTCTTCAGCCAGGGGACAGGAGATGGGACAAGGGGCAATGGGCTCAAGCTGCCCCAGGGCAGGGTCAGCTCAGATGGGAGGGAAAAGTTCTTCCCTGGCAGAGTTGTGGGGCTGTGGCACAGGCTGCCCAGGGAGGGGGCTGAGTCCCCACCCCTGTGTGTGGTTAACAGATGGGGAGATGAGGTATTGAGGGATATGGTTTAGCATAGGACAGGAATGGTTGGACTTGATGATCTCAAAGCTCTTTTCCAACCCAGTGATTCTGTGATTCCTCACATAGCCAGCTCAGGTCCAGCTCAGAGGCAATTAGCAGAAAACCAGCGATGCTACACGCTTCAGTTTCCTCTGGTGCTCAGTTGGGTGGATCCTCTCCTTTTGAAGATGGTTACAGTCACAGGTCAAGGCCTGTGCCCTCCACATGTCTGGGAGCATCAGATTTGCTTTGGTCTCTGACAGCATTACTGCAAAGTAATTTCTCTCCTCGAGCCAATGCAGCTCCAGTAGGCAAAGAGGAGAGAGACTGCCCGGCAGCTTGACATGCAGTTTGCAAGGTCTAGGGTTAATTCTGCGCTGGGCTGTAAATTTCCCTTTGTAGAGCTGGCAGGACTAATTGATTTAGGAGCCAAAGTCCCATTTCTCAAAAGGGACTTATCTGGACTTGTGAAAACCGGGGCTTGCTTTCAAACCTCAAAGCAGAAGAGTTGATGTCCCTTCTAGATGGTCTGCCATCTTAAATCATGTTAATTAACAATGTCATTTAATTCATGTGAATGTCTGATTCCCCCTTTTTTTGGGGTTTTTTTTTTGGTGAAAGCTGTATTCCTACCAAACCCACCATATTATATTCATATTTAGTCACATTCCTCTGTCTTACTGGAAGGGAAAGTGGAAAATTTAGTTTGCAGGGGCTTTGTGTAAATAAACCCCTACAAAGTGAGGAAGGGGAAGACATCCTGGAGAAACACAGTAAAGCCTGTGATAGTACAGGCAGGGCACTGTTTGCTGGAAATCTCTGCCCCTGTTTAATTCACAAAGCCTGGTAGAATTTGCCCGGTGTGACACGAGTGATGCCATCCAGAGACAGTCCCAGCCCCTGGGTTTTGCTGTTCTCAGACTTCTTAATCAGGTTGTTTGACAGATACAGGGGGTGGCCTTGCAGCCAGACACTGGTGTGGGTGAGGAAGAAATGGGTCTCGTTCCCTGCTCCACCCCAAAAGTCCTGAGGCACCTGGGGAAGGTCACATCTCGCAGCAGCTGCCACAGCCCAAGCCAACAAGGCACTGGAGGATCAGAAGAGGGTCCCTGAGGGCATCTCGCCCATCATCCTGCCTTAGGGCAGAGTCAACTATATCTACCTACTCCTATCCTTGTCACAGGCTGTTCTGTAGGGCAATGACTTTCCCAGGCCATTTCTCCTTCCTAGACTTCCCTATCCTTGCCAATTTAAAGTCCCTACCCTCCCTTCTTTCACCTTTCATGAAGGATGTCACTCCTCAAGCATCTCTGCAGACTAACCAATTTCAGTGCTTCCTCCTTAATCTGTCATTTCTACTCCTTTAGTCATTCTCTTTGCATATTTTTTTTGGGTCTGTCCCCAGCCTGACCCCTTTTTCCCTTGAAGCCCAGGAGGGGGCCCAGCACTCCAGCTGAGACCTTCTCTGCACCAAAGAGATAACTTCATAGCTAACTTCAAAGATAATGCTGTGACTCCACAGAGCTCCCCAAAGGCTCAGGCGCTTCCCAGCTTCCCCAGGACTGAGAAGAGCAGTTCCCCTTGTGAAAGAAGACTGGGGAAGGCTGTTGGTCTGCAAGTATAAGACACCCATGTTTCAATGTCCACAGATCAGCCATCCAGCTGGCCAAGCCTAGGTGTCTGCTGCTGCACGGAGCATGAAGCTGTGGTGGCCCCTGTCAATACAGGAGTGGGGTTTGGTTGCCACATGGGTGTCTAAAGTGATTTTAACAAGAGATTCTGCTGCCATTTGGATGGGTGTGAGTTTTGTGCCATTAGCTTGGAGAAGAGGAGACTGAGGGATGACCTTATTAATGTTTATAAAGATGTTAAAGGTGAGAGTCAGGAGGACAGAGCCAGGCTCTGCTCAGGGATGGCAGCGACAGGACAAGGGGCAGCGGGTGCAGCTGGAGCAGAGGAAGCTCCATGGGAATCACAGGTGGAACTTTTTCCCTGTGAGGGTGAGGGAGCCCTGGGACAGGCTGCCCAGAGAGGTTGTGGAGTCTCCTGCTGGAGACATTCAAACCCACCTGGGTGTGTTCCTGTGTGATTCAGTCTGGGTGATCCTGGTAGAGGGTTGGACTAGATGATCTTCCAAGGTCCCTTCCAACTCCTGATGTTCTGTGATTCTGTGATCTCCTGAGTCTCAGGAGGTCTCAGGAGCATCTCAGGAGCTTTCAGACATTCAGTGCCTCTGGCCAAGTGGATCATTGTCCAAGGGTACCATGGGGAATAAAGGGAATATAAAGGGAATTGAGACATCCAGCTCACAGCGTGACATTGGCTTTAAGAAATTTGTTAGTCTTAATCCACAACTGAGTCCTGACTTGGCGTGCCAACTCTTACAGCCTCTACCTGCTCCATTTCCATCTCTTCTTCCCACGCAAAGGGACTTCTCCTGTCCTGCTTGCTGGAGGCATTTCAGGACCCCATCCCACCTACATGCCTGAGCATCCCACCGGGGAAGAGGGCACTGAATGGGACCCCAACATTTGGGACTCGAGTCTTATATACATGAAAATGATGGTAAAATACTTTCCCTCAACCCAACCATCACTGCTGAGCCCCTCACGGATAGGAGCTGCCTCCTCCTGCATGAGGATGTACAGGAGGCTGAGCAGAGCCCACCTCTCCCTGAAACCCCCCCCTCCCCTTCAGACCCTGGGCACCCCCATCCCTCTGAGGGCTCTGACAGTAACCATGCCACGGGGGGCTGTCAGTCAACACAACGTTGGGCAGTGTCAGCCACAGTTCGCTGTAATCTCCTGGGGAGGGAGAGCGGTGCCAGAAGTGACAGCTACCTTTATCCCCATCCCCAGGATATAAACAGTATCATGAAATAATGACAGGGGGAGCATAAGCATCAATATCCTTCAGACGCTTCGACCCTTCCCCTCCCCTCCTCAGCCCTGGAGTATGTTCCTGAAAAGCCTTGCTTCCTAATACCTGGGGTTTCTTTGCTTATTAGCCTTATCTGCTGGAGCAAAGTACCTCAGTGAAAGACGTTTTTTGGTGCCTTTTGGTTGGGTTTTTTTTTCAGAATGTTTTTGTAATCCTTGCATTTATAGGCAAAGACAAGGAGATCAAAGCTGCCCAGGGTTTATAAAGCATGTCAGGCTGGAAGTTTGACATCAATTAAAGTGATATACACGTTGTCTGCATTTATGAGAAAACACCGGTTTCGCCCCATCCCCTGCCCCCAGACCAGTGAGACTGTTTGCAGGGACTTGCATCCCCCTTTTTGGAGCCTGCTGGGTGAGTGGTGATTGATCTGAGAGCAGAGCCAAGGGGACCCAGTGCCCAGCAGTTCCTCCCAGGCCTGGCCATGCGTGCGCTGAGTTGGCCGGGCTCAGCTGCTTCCATTCACTCTGCCAGTGGCACTGCAGTGGCAGCAGTCAGAAATTATTCACTTGAAATATATTTGAAAGGGAGAAAAGGGGAATGGGGATTGAGAATTCAGTTTTCTTTTTAATGTTTTAGGGTTTGGGGTTTTTTTTAATGCCTTCTTTTGCTGTGAGAATTGTTTGTTTATCACCAGAAGGAATGGCTGAAAAATGTACAGAGCCTCACGTCTTGGCTGCAAATGCACAAGGTTCCCTCTCAAAAGGCTACAGAGGGATTTCCTAGTGAGAGCAGTTTATGTCACCACCCCCACCATTGCCCCAAATATTCCCCCAGATTGGATGCCCTCTCTGTGGCACTGCAGAAAAGGGGCAGGGAGAGCCCAGTGGCTGGGCAGACAAGAAGAGATCTTGGTTTGGAGCCCCTCTCAGCCCTAGGAAAGTTTGACTGAAATCGCCTGTTTCCCAGGAAGGAGCCACAACCTCCTCTCCATCCTTCTTGCTGAAGTTGGCCACCTATATATCACAGCCTAAGTGACTCGTAGACCATGAAGGTAATGGGGTGGGGAGGGATGTCTGGCTGTGATTTTCATCTTTTGGGTGCTCCCTGGCACAGGTGGGTTTCCCTGCTGCCTGTGCTTTTGCATCCGTGCAGGAAGGCCATGGGGATGGAGGCTGAAGTCGCTGGTCTGTGGACACAGGCTCCCTCTCCCTATGGTCTTCTGTGACCTGCAAGGTGACTCAATGCAGACTAGCAAAATAGAACCTGCAGAGAACATCCTGGAAAATATTTTTGGTGCTGAACTATGTGTTTTTCAGCTATCCTGCCTTTGGAAATCTGGCTCACATAGAAGATCTCAAAAGCCAGGAGAAAGTCAGCTGGAGGAACAGAATCATAGACTAGTCTGGGTTGGAAGGAACCCCAAGGATCACAGAGTTCCAACCCCCCTGCCACAGGCAGGGCCACCAACCTCCAGGCCTGGAGCTACACAAGGTTGCCCAGGGCCCCATCCAAACTGGCCTTCAACACCCCCAGGGATGGGGCATCCACCCCCTCTCTGGGCAGCCCCTTCCAGCCCCTCACCACTCTCTCTGCAAAGAACTTCCCCCTAATCTCTCCTCTAACCCTTCCCTCCTCCAGCTTCACTCCATCCCCCTTGTCCTGCCAGTCTCTGCCCTTTGAACAAGCCCATTCCCCTCCTGTTTCTCTGCTCCCTTCAGGGACTGCCAGGCTGCAATGAGGTCCCCCCTGCAGCCTTCTCTTCTCCAGGCTGAACCAGCCCAGCTCCCTCAGCCTCTCTCTGTAGGGGAGCTGCTCCAGCCCTCTGAGCATCCTCGTGGCTCCTCTGACTCCTCTCCAACAGTCCCACATCTTTCTTGTGTTGGGCCCCAGCTCTGGACACAGGACTCCAGCTGGGGCCTCACGAGGGCAGAGCAGAGAGGGACAATCCCCTCCCTGTGCCTGCTGCCACCCCAGGATCCCATCGCTCTTCAGAGCTGCAAGAGAACACTGCTGGCTCATGTTAAGTATCTTGTCCAGGAAGCCCCTGGGCATGGATTTGGAAGCAATGGGGCTGCTGCTACCACCTTTCTGGAGCAAGCCTGATGGCAGGGGCTGCTGGGTGAAGCTGTGTGCATCCCTGTTGTGCAGATTTCATTCACCTCTGGTGACTTTCCAGGCAGTAAATCACGCAGGATCACTTTCCTGTGGGTAGCTGGTGTAAATACGAAAACAAACCCTGAACATCTGAGGAGCTAAAAAAAGGTTCTGGCTCTAAAAATGGCCAAAGGGAAGGCAAGAGGGGGTAAGGGTAATAAATGCAAATTGGATAGTTCATCCCTAAATTAGACCTTGCTTCCATCTCATTTCCCCTGCTGTGTTTCAGTTATCCTCTGTGTGTTTCCTGGCAACCCCTCTGCATTTTTAACATCTTAATTTTGTTCAGTTACCCCGGCGTTCACTGCTCTTCCTGTGTCTTATGACCCAAGGGTTGATTGCAATGAATGTTATTTCTCAAGAACAGGACAGGAGCTGATCATCCCTTTAACCCTCCTGGAAACAAACCCATCCGAACCAAGAAATGCTCCAAAAGCACCTTTACAACTAGAAATGGAGGTCGCTGGGTGGGAGGACCAAGAGGTGAAGACACCACAAAAAGCATGAAGGTCTGGCTTCTGGTAGAGACATAGACACAGCCCTAGTTGCTTGGGCTTTTCCTCCCAGTAGCCTCAGGAGCTGCCCTGAAGTGACATTGCCCATCAAAGATGTGCTGCAAATCCGCTGCTGGTTCAGGTTTCCTGGGAACCTCCCCTGATTACAGCACAAGCTTTCAGGTTTGCAAGCTGTTAGTCCTCACCTTTGTGGAGAAAAAGTTAAATTCTCCAAGATGGAGGAAGATACTTGAAACACAGCAATGTTTTTGAAAACCTCACGGTTTTCATGCTGATGTGGTATCTCCTTCAGTGACTTGAGGGATGGCATATGGGAATCCCAGAACGTCAAGGGTTGGAAGGGACCTTGAAGATCACCTAGCCCAACCCCCCCTGCCAGTGCAGCATCACCTAGACTAAATCACACAGGAACGCATCCAGGCAGGGTTTGAATGTCTCCAGAGAAGGAGACTCCACAGCCTCTCTGGGCAGTCTGTCCATGGGAAACTTGGCTTTCTTTCCCTGCATGGTCACAGGTCACAGAATCACAGAGTCACAAGGTTGGAAAAGACCTTTAAGATCAAGTCCAACCATTCCCATCCTATGCTAAACCATATCCCTCAGTACCTCATCTACCCATCTGTTAAACACACCCAGGTGTGGGGACTCAGCCCCCTCCCTGGGCAGCCTGTTCCAGGCCCTGAGAACTCTTTCAGGGAAGAACTTGAGACCATGAGCTACACATGCATTTGGGTCACTCAGCTGCCCTCAGCCTCAACAGTGAAATGAACACAGCAGCTTCCAGCAGCCCTGGGGGACTTTCCATTTCCTCCAAGCAAAACCTGGTGCTGCAGGGAGCCTCCCAAATCTTAAGACACTGGGTCTCCTCCTACACATTTCAACATCTCCTCTGGATCAGCCTCTAGACTAAGGATAAGATTTAATAATTTATTGCCTTTGCACTGAAAAATATCTCAGTAAAGCAACTTTTCATATCCCCTTCACTCACAGTGTCTGTTTAAGGGTCCTTTGACAGTCACTGGAGATGTCATTCAGGCAGTAGAACCTGAGAGGGATTCAGTCCATGCTAAAGCAGGCTCCTGCATCCACTGACAGTATTATCTGGGATAAATTTAGATGCCTAAACATGGGTATTTAGCATTTTGGGGATCACAGAATTGTAGGGGTTGTAAGGGACCAGTTCATCGGGTCCAACCCCCTGCCAGAGCAGGGTCCCTAGGACAGGGCACACAGGTCGGTGTCCAGACAGGGCTGGAATCTCTCCAGAGAAGGAGACTCCACACCCCCCTGGGCAGCCTGTCCCAGGGCTCCCTCACCCTCACTGGGAAGAAGTTCTTCCCCAGATTGGTGGGGAACTCCCTGTGCTCCAACTTGAGGCCATTGCCCCTTGTCCTGTCCCCACAGACACTGAGAAGAGGCTGCCCATGTCCCCCTGTGTCCCACCCTTCAGATACTGATAAACATCTAACACCAAGAGTCGCATCCTGACGGTGTCGTTTATCTGGGAAGAGGAGAAGTGGTGCAGTGACACTGGATGTGAAGTGCTGCCCTACAAACCCACACATCCAACCCAGCCTGTCTGACTGTCTTTTGGATGAGCACTCTGAAAAATGCCTGCAGCCCCATGAGTCGGTGTGGCAGGTTTTGTGGCTCAGCATGAAGGGATGCTTGAGAAAGGTCCACACTTTTATGTACCAATAAGCTGATGCAGGAGTTTCCAGTACAGCCATCCTCGGCTGAAAACAAACCAGGAGACCCTATGGGACCCCCTCTACTTCCCTTTTCCTGATCTCTGCAGCTACTGTGGACCTCAGGGTGTCCAGGTTTACTTGAAAGACAGACAACAGTTTCTCCAGACACCAGTGGCTCGGCGCTTGCCCCCTTCAGATTTCCCAGTTGAAAGCTGATGCTTTGTCAGTGAACTGAGCTGAATAATCGAATTCACTGGTGAAAGGAAAGCTATTTACTGCCTCTGCACAAGGGATATTAGAAAGTTGTCTGTAATTGTGGTACAACCACACTCTATACTTCCTGTTTTGGGTCAAAACCAGAAATGACTTTGCAGGCCTGTTCAGCTCGTTCCTCAGAAAAGAATTTGGAGTGCTTTAGCTTCTGCAAGTTGTGTTGCTCTGTACATGTGCTTACTCCTTGTATATAAAGTAGCAACTTACAAATTCAGCCTAGGAAAGGCTCTGGAAAGAAGGGTCCCTCTTCCAAAGAGCCACCTGTGAATAAGGGGTCAGCACAACCATCAGAGAGAAGAATACACGGGAGTTTTCTGTTGTCTATATAGCAGTGGGATGTTGGGCTGTAGATTTACCTGTCCTGATTGCAGTGATTGCAGAGGAAGGAAATGGGAATCAGTGTTTTCACCTTCAGGGGGTGGAAATATGCTCCCTGGGGAGGCAGAGGGACAAGAGATGGAGCCAGGTGAGCATGGCACAAAGTGAGTTTCTCAGAGGACTGTGATCCTGCTCTGGCAGGGGGGGTTGGATTAGATGATCTTTAGAGGACCTTTCCAACTCCTAACTTTCTGGGATTCTCGGATTCTGTGTGTAGCTTGCTAAACTCTGTGGTTCCACTTTAGCATCAGGGTGTTCATGTCCCCAGCTGGAGGCAGAAAAATGATGTGGGGGTCTTTCTGTCTGACAGACATCAGGTCTCTACAAGGTTTTCCCACCCTGTCCACCACCATATCACAGTCTTTGGTGGAGCAAATGTCTAAGTGTGGCACCCCAGAGTACCTCTGGTGCCCTCAAGGACCTGGTGAGTCCCATGCTGCATGATCACATCACAGTCCCACACTTCAGGGCCAAGACCAGAAAACCAGGCTTCAGGGATGTCATATTTTATCCATGCAGCTCTGAGAGGCAGAGGGGAACAGGCATAATGTGAAGTTGGAGGTGAAAAGCTGTGGTCCCAGCCTAGAAAAAGCTGTGCTGGCAGGAGCCACCAGACTAGCTGCAACTTGTACCGGTGCAAATGGACTCCCTCTTGCTCATCCTGCTTTGCTGAGGGGTTTAAGCTGAGATTCGCTGCTTTGCAGTGCCTGTTTCACAGTCTTGTATCCTGGCATCCCCATTTGGGTGAGCTGGATGATGCACTGATGAGGAAGGAATGGGCCTTCCAGTCCCTGAAGGGAGCATACAAACAGGAGAGGAATCAACTTTTTCAAAGGGTAGACAATGGCAGGACAAGGGGGAATGGATTAAAGCTAAAGGAGGGAAGGGTTAGATTAGAGATTAGGGGGAAATTTTTTACAGAGAGAGTGGTGAGGGGCTGGAACAGGCTGCCCAGAGAGGGGGTGCATGCCCTGTCCCTGGGGGTGTTCAAGGCCAGGTTGGATGGGGCCCTGGGCAACCTTGTGTAGCTCCAGGCCTGGAGGTTGGTGGCCTTGCCTGTGGCAGGAGGGTTGGAGCTCTGTGATCCTTGGGGTCCCTTCCAACCCATGCCATTCTATGATTCTCTGGTTTGGGGGACAAATCCCTTCCTCCTTCCCCCAAAGATTCCAGATCATTCTTTGCAGGTGAAAGAGAAATGATACAAAATATTTCATTTTATGTTGTTTCCTGACTTAGTCTCTCACAAGTGGAATTGTAGCTTTGTTTCAAGGTGAAACCATAGCACAGAGAAGAAAAGGCAAGAGAACTTCATGTTGAAACTCAGGGTATGATGCTTCAAATTTTCTCCCCCCCCCTTTTTTTTTTTGGCTGAAAGAGCTTGCCAAATTTGGCCTGAACTTACAAAGAGACTTGATCTGCCAAAACCTGCATTTTTTAAGTGAATTAATGATTGTCATGAAAAATTTCAGCCAGCTCAGACAAAACCCAGAGCTGTTTTGAAGAGATAAAGTTAAAATGGTGCAAAAGTCTTCCCAGACAAGCCTTTATGGCTAACTTCTTGAAAAGAATGCACGTACCTCACTCCCTCTCAAATGACAGGCAGTTAGTGCTTGATTCTTGGATGACATTGGCCCTTCAGGCTTACAGGGTGACGACCCTTTTCTGCAGCAGAAGGGACTGAACCAGTGACCACTGAGAGGAAAAAGCAGAGTCCACACAAGCTCCATTCTCCCTCCATCCAAGGATTCGTGGGGTTTTCTTCACTACACAGTTTGAGAAACATTTGGTAGCACACCACACGATGTTAATGGAGCCAGCCCTTCTCCCTGGGACCAAATTGCTGTGCTTGGCAGGTTTCAAGCCCAGCTTGCTTTAGCTATAACACTGTGCTGAAAAATCCCAGTGACCAGCTCTGCTCTTTGGCCTTGCTTCATTTTCAAATCAAAGAACAGCCTCAGCATCCTCCCTCATCCTCCCTTTTATTTCCCTCTTGGCAAAAAAATAAACACATATATTTTTTTCCTAGGATGCTGGTATCTCTGCCCAGAACATGCCATGATATTATTATTTTAAAATCTGTTTTCCCTTCCTTGCTTTTCTTTATGGAAGAGCCTTGGAAGCCCTCTATTTTTTTCTTTTTTTTTTTCTTTTTCTTTTTTTCATCAGCACCCACATCTGCTTTGCCCTTTCCTTTCCTTCCTCACTCCTCCTGATAAAAGACCCTGGTCTGATTCCAGCAAACTGCCAAATGTACCGTGCATGGAGCTGGGCAGAAATACCTTGGATGATTAAATCACCCTTTTTAAATAGCCCAAGCAGTTAATGTCAACTCTCCCTGCCAAACAGTTTCTTGCCTACCCATATCTGTTCAGCAGCGTGGCAGCCAACCTCTCTTGCTCTTGACTTGTGCTGAGAAAAGGCAGCTCACAAGCCAGACAGATATGTAGACAACCCCTGAAACAACAGGAGGAGGTGAGAGAGAAGAGAAAGAAGCATTGCTGGGCAGGTTGGACGTTGCATGTCACAGAATCACTAGGTTGGAAAAGACCTTTAAGGTCATTGAGTCCAGATGATTTCGCCCAAACGTTGTTGTTTCCTTGCTGAGTATGGGTCAAGAGTTGTGTTTAGGACCCTTAGATTCAGTGGATGGCCAGGGAAGTCTTCTTCTCTGGCTAAGAACCAGAAAATGAGTTTTCAGGATGGAAAAGTCCCCTTTCCCCCCACTCCCATCACAATGGGTGAAGGGTGGGCTGGCTGGACTGCAGCAAAGATTGAGACATTACCCTGTGTATAGTGTGTGCTGGTTCAAGTGCACTTCTGCATCTATCTCAAGGCATCTGTCTATCTATCTATCTATCTATCTATCTATCTATCTATCTATCATAGAATCACAGACTGGTCTGGGTTGGAAGGGACCCCAAGGATCACAGAGCTCCAAACCCCCTGCCACAGGCAGGGCCACCAACCTCCAGGCCTGGAGATACACAAGGTTGCCCAGGGCCCCATCCAACCTGGCCATGAATACCTCCATGGATGGGGCATCCATCACCTCTCTGGGCAGGCTGTTCATTCTTTCTCTCTCTCTCTATCTATCTATCTTCAGGCATCTCTCTCCAGGCATTGCAAGGCCTTAATGTTTCCTTGTCCTCGTTTAGGTCCAGGCCACCAGCACTAACGGGCAGCTGGGGCTGTGAACCAGGGGAAATCCTTTCTCCCAGATGTCACAGGGGCCCAGATCATGTTTATAATCCACGTGAAAGCAGAGTGGATGTTTATATGGATGGCAGGAAAACCCACCGTTGTAACAGCAAGACCTTAACTAGTATGCTGGGGCTTTGTAAGGGATACAAACCCTTCTATCTGGGGGAGGGAGGTAAAAGGGGTCTAGAAGAAATACCCCATGGCAGCTGCTCATCCTTCTGCTTGGGGGTGTTTGGCACCTTCCTTCAGTGCAATTGCTCCACACCCCAGAGTAGCATCACCCCAACGTCAATGTCTCAGAGAGGGGACATCCTGCACCCGAGCCCCGTTACTGCATGCTTGTCTGAAAGCGCAGCCCTTGCCTGTCCTTCCTGCTCCCAGACAGAAGTCAAGGTCCCCGTGGCAGCAGAGCCTGACGCAGGCAGCTCTCCCCCGTGACGCTCCTGCGCCCGGGTACAGAACATTCCCGCGGGGAGGCAGGGGGTGGGCAGGGGGGCCAGGGCACAGATGTGCGCTGCCTGTTACCTTGAGCTCTGGGGAACGGCACCGGGGCGAGCGGGGATGCAGTCAGTTTGTTTTGCAGTCCTACTCCAAGCAAGAGGAGGAGGAGGAGGAGGCTGAGGAGGAGGAGGAGCGGGGCCGCCGGCGGGGATTGCATGGAAGGCTGCGTTGGAAATAACCCGGCGCAGCTGGGCTCTGTCCCGTGGCCTTCACCTCACTGCTTTGCTAGGGGAAAAAATGAAAGGGCTGGAGGGAGGGGGAGGGAACTTGGCTGGGGACCCCTTTGCTTTCTTCTGCCTTCATACTTTGGTTTCTTCTCAGGTGAAGCCGAATGGAAGCACAGAGGGTACGTTCGCTCTCTGGTCCTGCAGACAATCCAATCAGCATGGATGGGGTGCGTCCTAATTAAGCTCTCTTGGATGGCCACATTCAGAATAACTACTGGAAATGGTCCCTCACCCATGATAACCTCCAAACCAGGCCTGGAACTCCCCTGGGTCGGTGCTAGCCAGGGCGAGCCCGACCTGTGCCACACGCAGCAGGATGGACAGTTTGTAGGCAGAGGCTTGAAAGGGGTTTTTCCATGTTTGTGTGCAGTGCCAGGCTCCCTGGGTCAGGAAGGACAGGGAGCTACTGGCGGGGTACAAAAAAGGGCTATGGAGATGATGAGGGGACCAGACGATATCTCTTACAAAGAAAGGCTGAGGGACATGGTACTTGTTAGCCTAGAGAAGACTGAGGGGATATCTTATCAGTGCTGATAAATACTTGAGGGGTGGGATCAGGAGGATGGGGTCAGTCTTTGTTCAGTGGTGCCCAGGGACAGGACAAGAGGTGATGGGCACAAACTGGAACACAGGAAGTTACTGGGAGGGTGGCAGAGACCTGGGACAGGCTGCCCAGAGAGGTTGTGGAGTCTCCATCTCTGGAGACATTCTGGATGCTGTCTTGTGCAGTCTGCTTGAAGTGATCCTGCTCTGGCAGGGGGGTTGGACTGGACGATCTCCAGAGGTCCCTGCCAACCCCCATCATCCTGTGATTCTGTGATTCAATGTGATAGACAGTGATGTGGTGGTCCCCTTTCCCTTGGTCTATCTCCTGCCTCAAAGGTGACTGTGTCTGAGCATTTCCCAGATGTCAAACCATCCTGATACTCTGTCCTTTGCATCCAAGGGGGGACAAGGCAGTGAGAAACCCTCTGAGCAAAGCACAGCCCACCCCCAGAGCTCAGCCCTTCCTTCGTGGTGTGCATGGAGCTGAGGCTGGCAAACAGTCAGCATGTTCATACCACCAGCCTGGGGGAGTGTTGCTTTTACCCCAGCAAAGCTTTAGGTTTGCAGGTCACATCTTAGGGCTAAGATGTTACAGGCACACGCTGGAGGCTCTGCAGTCTTCCACCATCCCACTCTTTTCAGACTAAATACACAAGAGACAAACCAAGCCAACAGTTTAGAAGTACCTGTGCATGAAGAGCACACATGTACTTCCACCCCTTCAGCCTTCCCCAACTCCCTGGCCCATCGTAGCTGACACTCAGACACAAGTTGAGCCTCTCTTAGCAATTTTGGCCCTGAGCATGGCTCTTCCTTGGTCTGAGGGAGTGACAAGAGGGCAGTAGGGTTGGGGAGCTGGGGGGAAGGGTGCAAATTGCTCACTGAGGATGCTATCACGTCAAGCCCACTGTTTACAAGCTGCTGCCAGGTTATTGAAGATCAGAGAGTTGCTGGGTTTAAACACAGCTACTCCTGGAGTGCAGCATGTCGAAGCTGGTTGATACATGTCCACCCACTGCCCTTGGGTTGACCTTTAAGACCTCGGAGTTATCAGAGGGAAGCGACCATGCGGTGGGGCTGCAGGACCACCTAGGGTGCGGCCTGAGCTGTGTGGCGATCCTGCACAGCTCAAGGAGAGGAGAGCCAGAGATACAGCCTACACAGGGGGCTCCCGGCCCGTATAGATCCAGGGCTGGGAACCTATATGAGTATCTAATCACCCAGGGTAAATAATTCCAGAATCACAGAGTCACAAGGTTGGAAAAGGCCTTTGAAGATCATTGCGTCCAACCATTCCCATCCTAAGCTAAACCATATCCCTAAGTACCTCATCTACCCTTTTTTGGAACACATCCAGGGAAGGTGACTCAACTCCCTCCCTGGGCAGCCTGTTCCAGGCCCTGACAACTCTTTCAGTAAAAAATTTTTTTCTAATGGCCAATCTAACCCTGCCCTGGCCCAGCTTGAGCCCATTGCCCCTTGTCCCATCTCCTGTCCCCTGGCTGAAGAGACCATTGCCCACCTCTCTGCACCCTCCTGGCAGGGCAGGGGGGGTGGGGAGAAGGTCTCCCCTCAGCCTCCTCTTCTCCAGGCTGAACACCCCCAGCTCCCTCAGCTGCTCCTCAGAGGATTTGCCCTCCAGCCCCTTCCCCAGCCTGGTTGCCCTTCTCTGGACTCGCTCCAGGACCTCCATGTCCTTCTCATGGTGAGGAGCCCAGAACTGGGCCCAGCACTTGAGGTGAAGCCTCCCCAGTGCCCAGTACAGGGGCACAATCACTTCCCTAGACCTACTGGCCGCACTGTTTTTGATACAAGCCAGGATGCCGTTGGCCTTCCTGGCCACCTGGGCACACTGCTGGCTCATATTCAGCCTGCAGTCAAACAACACCCCCAGGTCCTTCTCTGCCTGAGAGTGGGATGCCAGTTCATAGATGGAAGAGGTGGCTTTCCCCAGTCTATCCAGTTGGGCCCCTCTGTAGTTTTGGCCCATGGAGCAAGGTGGTTCTGTCCACCAGATGAAAACCAGAGCTTGTGATTTCCAGCAAAATTTGGCTCAGTGGATGTATCTGTACTAATAAATTCAACACAGCCAACAGTTTGATCATCTGCACTGTCCAAGCGTTAATATGCCCTGAGGATCAGCTTGGCCCAGCTCAACTAGGATAGACCCAAACAATCCCTGGGCATTGGTTTGGAGGCAACACACAGCAGGGAGCATTCCTAAAAAGTATTTTGGATACGTCCACCCTGTTCTGGAGGCTTAGAGGATTTGATAGTGTGGATGTGGCCTTGCCAGGCCACCTGGGCTAAGGGCCAGAGGACAGGACAGGTACTTTATTGTTTGCCTGTCATGAGTGGGCTCCAAAGTTTAAGGTAGCACAGAGTCAACACCACCCAGACCAGCACTAACAGTGCTTCCTTCCTGCAGAAGGAAGGCCCTTGAGATCCTTGGTTGAAGATGGTGAAGGCAAAGGTCACTAGATGAAAGTTGGCAAAGGCAAGGTGCTGATAAAGATGGAAGGTCAGAGCGCACGCTGTAGGGCAGGGTCCAATTTCAAGTGTAGAAGGGCTCATTGGAATATTAATTTCTGAACTCCTGTCCAGGCCAGGCCAGTTGTCCTGCAAGTTTGATCTGGATAAGAAAACGTGGGGCAAATGCTCTCACATTTACGTGCTCAGAGCAGCTGAACATACCTCTGCTTGCAAGAGCACATGCCCTAGACAAGGCTTATCCTTGTGGCTTGTAGGTGCTCTGTGTTCTCCCTTCCTTCTTTGCAAGCAGGATATCCCCTCAGCAATGAACACTGCCCCATATAGCTCCAGCCTTTACCCTTCTTAAAAGATGCCTATGGGTAAGCTGGGGGCCTGGTTGCCACACCAAACTTGTGGGTCAGGTGGAGAGCAGCAGGATGCTGTTGGTCATATCACATTACTAGTTCATAGCAGAGGGGAACCTGGAGGCCAGGCCAGATCTTTCTTGCAGGGGTTTCTTCCCAAATCAAATAGGTGAGCTCAGCTCTGGGCTGGGTTCCGACACGCTGCTCTCCACTTGGAAATAGGCTGAAATTCCTGCTCTGGACTTGTTCCTCCACTATTTGCTCAGAGTCTCCAGGCAGACACTCAAATTCCAGGAAAACTCAGAAAACTGACTGCAGCCCCTGTTAATGTCACCCACAGAGGGATGCAGATATGTGAGCATCAAATGCCAGCAGGAGGACATAGGTGCAGACTCGCTGTCCTCATTCCTAGACACCAGTGTGGCTATGGCTCCCATTTCTGGCCAAGTGGGTCCACATGAAAGGCCTCACAGCTATGTGCACTGAACCTTCCTCAGAGTGAGACTCTCCTTATGGCATTTATTGGTTTTATCCTTCAAAGACTTCACTACATGTTGGCAATTGCACCCCAGCTTCCTGCTGCTGCCTGCTGGCCCTTGATGGAGAAATGGTGCCCACCACCATGTTTAGATGCAGAAGCAGTAATGTTTCAGGCCCTTCCAAGGGCAAAAGAGAAGTGGTATTGTTGAGTGTAAACATGATACCCCAGCACAATGACAGGCTGGGTGGAGAATGGATGGAGAGCAGCCCTGAGGAGAAGGACTTGACAGTGCTGGTGTATCACATTTGTGAATCAATAGCTCAACTTGACCCTGCAATGTGGCCTGGCAGCTCAGAAAGCCACCCATGCCCTGGGCTGCATCCCCAGTAGCGGGACCAGAAGGTCTGGGGATGGATTCTGCCCCCTGCTCCACTCTGAGGAGACCCCCTTGCAGTGCTGTTCCAGCTCTGGGGTTCCCAATATAAGAAGGACACAGAGCTGTTGGAGTGAGTCTAGAGGAGGCCACGGACATGATCTGAAGGCTGGAGCAGCTCTGCTCTGGAGACAAAGCTACCATGTCCCCAAAGCCCTGCTCTCTAAACCCAGATGATGATGCTCTGCTAATGCAGGGCAGCTTCTCTCAACCTCATCCTTTCCAGCTCTTCCCCTTTTCGCAGATGTGCAGCACAGGAGCTCCACCTGAATAGCCACTCTCTAAGCACTAGGCTGGGCATTTACCACTTGAAATACCCATGTTGTGCTTTCTAAAGTCCACCAAACCCCTGGCTTCTTTGGTATGAGTCTCTCCTATACTTCCATTGCAGTTAACTGTTTGTTGATCCCACAACTCTGCCTGACAACTTCAAGTGATTTTATTTTCTCTGTGAAAAATTTGGGTTTGTCCAGATATCTTCAAGGGGCACGTAGTGATAAGAAAAGCCTGGGGTGTTACAGCTTTCTTTTCAATCACAGGTATACCTCTATTTTTGAAGAATATCCTCTGTTAAGCACTGCCACCTCAGGGATTTTCATTCAAGTGCAAGGCTCCTTCTTTTCTCCTAGTGAGGTGCAGGTGACTTCATTTTATTTCCTGCCATCGCTCTGTTGCCCACATCACCTACCAGTGCCTCATGCTCCAATGTTCCAGTTGAGGGCTGAGTCCATCCTGGAGGAGATGCCTTGATTGATACATGAGGGAGTCAACGATGCTTTTCCTCCTTGGGACCAAATTTTGGTGCACATATTACAAGAAGGACAAGCTTCTAGGGTTGTTTCCCTAGTTCCCTTCACCTTCTGTGTCCTTTCCTGGTGGGATCATCGCACTCCTGGGCTGGGTACTGACCATAAAAAATGCCTCCCATCACCCTGCCATGTCTGTCTTTCTGCTGTCTCCACCCTGTGGCTTCAGCCTGCCCTGGAAAAAGAGGAATAAAATAAAAAAAAAAGGAAGATAAGGCTGGGAAGAGGGATCAGGTGAGGACGAGTTAAATATATCTTTGAAAGGCTAGGGGAACTCTCTTGCTATCAGATAAACCCTCTGTGGATAATGAGGCTCAAGGGGAGCATTTGCAGCCCTGGGCAACCTTGTGTAGCTCCAGGCCTGGAGGTTGGTGGCCCTGCCTGTGGCAGGGGGGTTGGAGCTCTGTGATCCTTGGGATCCCTTCCAACCCAGACCAGGCTGGGATTCTATGATTAGGAGATAATTAGGACCAGCAACACATCTGGCTTGGGTATGATGAGGGTGATGCTTGTCATTCAGAGGGTGGTGGTGGGAACTGGAGGCTCCAGGGAGAGAGATGCTCCTTCCTGCTGCTTTGCTGGCACAGAGCTGGAGCTTGGACTTCAGGCAGAAGGAGGGGAGTGAGCTGGCTGTAGGTCCTTTGCTCATGGCTGCGAAGAGGGTTAAGCACAGGGTCCCTCAGCTCCAAGGGAGCTGGATGCCCTGACACCAGGATTGAGAGCAGGCCAGGAAAGTCGGCTGTCCTTTCTCTCCAGCACGGAATAAGCGGCTAATTTTAACAGGGAGTGACCTTGAGCAGACGGGTGGGGAAGGAAACTGGGGGAAGGAGGGCTGGAGGCAGCCTAGAAAAAGAGCACCCATGGCAGGTCACAGCAAGACCTGTCTCCAGGCATGGGTAATTGTAGATGCCATGGGCAGAACAGGAGAAACACACGACAAGAGCCCTGGGCAAGCAGAACAAGGAAATCAGCCATTTAGAGACTTTCTGAGCCAGGGACGGTGGTGTAACACCTGACTCAAACCACTGAAGGATGGGCAATCATCCAGAAACAGCTCCAGCTCTCCTGCAGGCAGCCCAGCAGGACTGAAGGGAGTGTCTTTGACACATGCCACAAACCTCTCCGGAGCAGCTATGGGCCCTGGGTGTATAAAGAAAATCATAGAATCACAGGCTGGTCTGTGTTGGAAGGGACCCCAAGGATCACAGAGTTCCAACCCCCCTGCCACAGGCAGGGCCACCAACCTCCAGGCCTGGATCTATACAAGGTTGCCCAGGGCCACAAATGCTCCCCTTGAGCCTCATTATCCACAGAGGGTTTATCTGGCTGCTGGCAGAGATGGGATGTTACACTGAGTGTCCGGTGGGGATGGAGAGGCCTTTCCTTAAGGCAGATATGCTGAAGACTCTGTCTCTGCCTCACATCATTAACACATCTCTCTGCCACCCACACAGCCTGGTTGTGACACATGGCCTCAAACCTCTCCTTTGGCTAAGGGGTGCTCAGGGATGGCCACCCACAACTTTCAGACCTGGTCCAACATCAGCCCTTGGGGATGCTCTGAACCACGATATTTTCTTGGAGAAGGAAGGCAGATGAAGTCTCCTTGGACTGTAAACTCTAGGCTAGCCAGCTGCCCAGCCAGGGAGGGGGCCCTCCTGGCAAAAAATGTGGCCATTGTTCCCTTTAGATGGAGCAGCTTGGAGACCAGGGCTCGGGCTGGCAGGACACTGATGCCCTTGTTTGCTCTGCACTGTTTGCCAGGGGATATTTGCTCTGCTGCGTGTGGGTGGAGGTAAAACAGGGCAAGGTGAAGGCTCCTCACCACCTCCCTTGGCTGGTGGTCTTGCCTCACTTTTTGGTGGCAGTGTGGCAAGCTCCAGGCACCCTATCCTGCACGGAGCCAGTGGGGACACTGGGATCCTAGGGGGGCTAAGCTCTTTGTCACCCTGGAAGAGTTCCTGAGCTCCTGGCACATACCAGTGTGGGCTGTTGGTGAGGCTGTGCTGGCCCGGCCTTGTTCTGCTGAGGGCAAACAAGAGCCAAGCATGGGCTGGCATTGCAAAAGAGCTCATTTCCCAGGACATGACTTTGACAGGCCGCTGCTTTGCCTTTCCTTTACTCCAGCCAACCCAAGCCCACCTTGCAGCTCCAGCATTCACCTCTGGCCTGTAAAAGTAGATGGGGACCTCCGTCTGCTGGGCAACATTCTTCCCAAAAATGCTACCAGCTCCCCTGTGTGCTGCAAATCTGGAAATGGAATGGATTTTTCCTCTTTACAGCTGCCCCAGGTTGAGTCAGGCTTACGGCCCGAGCCGAAGTCAGGCAGTTCGGGGTGTTAACGTAGCACAGGGATAAAGAAGAGGGCAGAGGAGCCTTCCCTGAGAAGCCTTAGGTCTTGATCTCGTGGGCAGGGCCCTGCACTCTCACCTCTTCCTTCTTCCTCCTCTCTTCAGCCTCATGTAACCTTGTCCTGGTCTGATGTTGACCCGGCTTCCGAAAGACATCCAGGAAAGCCTGCCGTGCGTGCTATGCTTAGCCCTTTATCAGGCACGAGGAATACCCACGTTGCCATGAATGGCTGGGTTCTGGGAAAAGCCTCAGCTGGAGCTCACACCTTACCAGACATCAGTGAAGCCAGCTGATTTCCTCAGCGCTGCTGCGGCTCCCCACAGCCCGGCCCGCTCACTGGTTTTCCTTTCCTCTCCCTCTGGCTCCCACCTCTCTTTTCTGAGCACCTGATGGTTTTTACATGCTTGTCTCACCCCCTGAGCCTGGGTCCAAGTTTCCAGATGCGTTTTCTGCTTTGCTGAGATGTCACAGGGTAGCCATGGGGCTGTTTCCACATCTGCTAGTTGGAGAGCTGAGAAATAGGGCAGGAACCTCCTCTCCAGTGCCTCAAAACACTTGCCAACAGGCAGGCAAAGTCAACACCAGCAGAAGACTAGACATTCCACCTGCACAGGTGAATTTTCTCAGTACAAGAAAGACACTGAGGCCCTGGAGTGTGTCCAGAGAAGGGCAGCCAAGCTTCTGCAATGGCTTCATGGTGGAAACACACGTGGATATGCATCCAGGTGAGTGTCTGCCCCATCCATCTATCACAGGCAGGGCAGGGAATGAGCCTCCATGGCTGTTTGTGCAGCATGAATACAAATGGCTACGCTGTCCCGCGCAGCGGAAGCCCAGATGACAGTCTCTTTGTTCTGCTCACCCTGGGCTTGGCCACGTGCTGCTACTGGCCATAAAAATATCCATTTCCTTTCTAAATTGAGCTACAATACTTGACTCCTTGGCCTTGGGTGATAATGCAATGCGCAAGTGGTTAGCAGGAACCCTGCAACTCTTCCTCCTGGCTGGCTCCAGCACAAATGAGCCACAGTTTTCAGTCCAGTGAAGTATTTGCAGCCAAGGTGTCATGTGCATCTTTCAGCTGTATTTGCTTTCAGCATCTTGTCTCGTTAGTTGAGATCTCCCTAGTTCTGCATGAGTTCTGGTAAATGTGACAGACCCAGCTGAAGTTCAAGGAGAGGAAAACTCTGGGTTTTTTCAACTCTAATGGCATTTTAAAATAAATTACTAATAAATATTTCATGTTTAAAATGGGCTTTGCATAGGTGTGGTGCATATAACTTGTCCCTTGGAACCATGAAACAAGGGAACCCAGCCTTTTACACCTTAAATTGGCACTAGGACCTTCCAGCACTGGGTTCACAAGTCCTAGGGAGCACTTTGTGAAGATGGAGATGGGTGGATGAGGTTTGCTGATGATTTGATGAAGAGATCTGTCTTACCCTGCCCAGGCTGCGGTCACACAGCCGCTCCCCAGCTGCTCATGCTGAATTGGAGCGTGACTTCTGGTGGCTCACAGAAATGCTTGGGGGGAAATTTATCTTCTTCCATGAGGAGCAAAGCCTCCCATGGGTCTGCTGTAGAAAGCAGCTGCAGATCAGATGTGTTATGGGTGGGATAAGATAAGAGCTCCGAGAGACCAGAGGTTGATTCACCTCCAGGTTTGGATACTTTGGGGGTGGGAGAATCCTTCCTCCTGAGCACAGGTGTCTAGTGTTCTTTTCCAGACCCCAGTTTTTCCCACCCAGCTCCAGCTGCAGTCCTGGAGGGATGCAGGTCTCCCATAAAACCCTGTCCACCAGCCCAGTGAAAACATCCTGGACACCCTAGGGTGTCCCCATTCAATCTAGGATTTCTGAAGCTCTGTCACCTCTACCAGTTCCCTTCCTCCTGTGGCTCGGACAAAAGTTTCCTGCTATTAAAGCCTCCTTCCCTCCTGAGGGTGCAGGGAGTGACATTTCCAAGCTGTGCAAACCAGCCATCTCCATAGGCTTTGATCTCCTGTGAGTGCTAAGCCGGTCACTACACACTCTTTCTCCCAGTCACAGGTCTGCAGAGGAGTGGTAACCAGCATCTGAAGCCAGGCAAAGCGCAGTTCACATTGTCACAAGCAATGCTGCCCTGCCAGGAACACCTGGGAAAGGATGCTGGCATCACGGTGGGGGATTTTGTCTTGTGATAGGTGACAGACAGGGACATTACAGCACTGAAGATCAAAGCCTTGGACTGAATGTAGCTGCTGATAGCCCAGTTGTCCCTGTGGATTCCTCATGAATCTTCCCAGCCCTTTTTCCTTCTGGTCTCTCTTGCAGTGGTTGCAGGCAGAGGTAACCCAGCATCACACGTTGGTGATGGGCAAGTATTTTTCCTGCCATGCAGGCATCATCTTTGCTGTTTCTTTCTTGTAGCATCCTTGTTACACTATGAAAAGCACCCTCTACAGCAGGACTCAAAAATCTGGTTCCTGGGGTAGAAAACAGGAGACCAAACATCCTGGAAGGATGCTGCTCAGCACCATAACCTAAAGGGCAGTCCCAGCCTGGTGCCCACTCCCGTGGCTCTAAGACCCCTTTGCTATGCCATCTGTGCCTCATTTCTTCATCCTCCACTCCACAACCCAGTGCAGATGGGACACCACCTTACAGCCTGACACGGACATTCCCACCAGAGCGGTGGGTCAGAGAGCAGGGGAAGGACCCTCCTGGTCCTGGGCATGGAGTGAGACCTGCTGTGGAGCTGGCAGGGATGGAGCTTGTGCGGCCAAGGGTTTAGCAAAGCGGGGAGGGTGCTTTTCTTAAATTTAGGAAGCGTTTTAATAGGTTATTAAAAATAATCCCCGCCACCACCACACGGATTTGCAGGGAAGGAGGGACATCTCGTGGCCACACCACGAACATCTCTCCAGCTCAGCCTGTGCCGGCAGCCGGCGGGGTGCACGCTTGGCACCCCCCCGTTCCTCGCCCCCAGCATCACCCCCGAGCTGCCAGGGGTGCGCCATGGCCTCTCCCCTCCTCTGCCGCGGGATGGGGGGTGGGTGCGGGACGCAGGGGGCTGGTTCTTGCACTGATGCCCGAATAAAGAGATGTGAAATCGTCGTTATCCAGCTCTTTATTATTGACTTGGGGAAGAGGGATGGCACCACCTGGAGACACTGTTCCAGAGCTTGGGGGCTTGGTGTGGCCTAAGGAGGTGCAGGCAGGACATGTTCCCACCCTGGTCCTTGGCACCAAGGGGGTTGTAGTATCAGAAGTGTGGGAGAGAGCATTGCACCCTCCCATACCACCATCCCTGCCACGGTCCCCTCTTCCCAGGGCTGCAGTTACAGACCTGAGGGGCTTTTGTTTCTCCAGGTGGGTCACGAAGGAGTCTGCTGTCCTTCATGGCAGAGGTGATGTCTGTGAAGTAGGTACAGACCTCTAAGACTGATGAGGAAACATCTGTGCCAGCTCTCAGCCACTTCTTTAGTCTCCATGATAACCACAGAGCTGGCAGCATCCACCTCCCTCATGTGCCTCCACGTTCCCCATCTCCAAAGGCCTCGTGGCAGCAGGTGGGAGGAAGGGAAAGGCATGAAATGAGCCGTTGCTACCTGGTGGCTTCCTTCCAGATGGATGGTGGGCCGGTGGCTTACTGCTGAGGCTCTGCCTCATACTGCTTCTCTGTGGCAGTGTAAAAGTCTTCAAGGACTGACTGCAGGTACTCGAAGGTCGGGCGCTCCTCGGGCTTGCTTCGCCAGCATTTCAGGATGATGTTGTAGAGTTCACCAGGGCACAGGTCTGGGCAGGGCATGCGGTATCCCCGCTCCAGGTTGCGAATCACCTCGGGGTTGGTCATCCCTAGGAGGAAGTGCAGCCCAAGAGGAGTTATTCAGCACCCTGTGGGACCAAGCAGCTCACATCCGAGCAGGGCTGGAGGGGTATGAGGGGCTGTGATGCTGGGCTGTATCTGGACACCATCCTTTCTTCAAGGTTACAGTCCCCCCTCCTCTTCTCTGTCCCCCCTCCAGCTCCTCTCTATAAGTTTTACCTACTACAGGTGTAACTGAGGCTCATAGGAGCTTGGAATAGGAAATCCAGTGTGAAGACACAGGAGTGTGTGAGCAAGTGTAAAGTCTTGCACCAGGGGAGGAATAACTGTCTGTATCAGGACAGGCTGGGGGATGACCTGCTGGAGAGGAGCTCTGTGGAGAAGGACCTGGGGGTCCTGGTGGGTGACAGGGTGGCCATGAGCCAGCAGTGTGCCCTGGGGGCTGAGAGAGACAATGGGACCCTGGGGGGCATCAGGAAGCGTGTGTCCAGAAGGTCACAGGAGGGGATCCTCTCCCTCTGCTCTGCCTTGGTCAGGCCCCACCTGGAGTATTGTGTCCAGTTCTGGGCTCCCTGGGATAAAAAAGCCAGGGATCTCCTGGAGAGTGTCCAGAGAAGGGCTGCGGAGATGATTAAGGGCCTGGAACATCTCCCCTATGAGGAAAGGCTGAGTGAGCTGGGGCTGTTCAGCCTGGAGAAAAGAAGACTTAGGGGGGACCTAATTAGTGTTTATAAATATTTTAGGCAGGGGATGCAGGGGGACATGGGCAGCCTCTTCTCAGTGTCTGTGGGGATAGGACAAGGGGCGATGGCCTCAAGTTGGAGCACAGGGAGTTCCACACCAATCTGGGGAAGAACTTCTTCCCAGTGAGGGTGAGGGAGGCCTGGGACAGGCTGCCCAGGGGGTGTGGAGTCTCCTTCTCTGGAGAGATTCCAGCCCCGTCTGGACACCGACCTGTGTGCCCTGTCCTAGGGACCCTGCTTTGGCAGGGGGTTGGACCCAGTGATCCCTGGAGGTCCCTTCCAACCCCTGTGATTCTGTGATTCTGTGATTCTGTGATTCTGTGATTCTGTGTGTGCCTGGGCACATGTGAACACCTGTGTGTGTGCCCAGGCATGAAGGGGGGCACTAGATGCTCTGAGGCCGATGCCCGAAATCACAGCGTACCTGGGTAGGGGATCCTGCCATACGTTATGATTTCTGTCAGGAGGATCCCAAAAGACCACACATCAGATTTGATGGTGAAAACTCCAAAGTTAATGGCCTCTGGCGCTGTCCATTTGATGGGGAATTTGGCACCTGTGCAGAGGAAGCAAAGGGAAATAGCAGGTGAAGGGACAGCATCTCCCTCTGCTCCAATGGGTGCCTGCAAGCAGTTCCCCCCCCCAAAACTGCATCACAGTGGGACTTAGTGATGTGGAGTTATAAAGCCAGAGGATGGTAATTGCTGCCTGCCTCCTGGCTTTATTGAATGGTCATTTCTGCCTGGTGTCTCTTTGCCTTTCTTGGTTCTTTTCCCAATGCAATCGTGGCTAATTAAACTTAAAAGACTTTTTTGGATGTATGTGCTTATAAATACCCATAGATACTCAAAGGAGGGGATCCTCCCCCTCTGCTCTGCCCTGGTCAGGCCCCACCTGGAGTGTTGTGTCCAGTTCTGGGCTCCCTGGGATAAAAAAGCCAGGGATCTCCTGGAGAGAGTCCAGAGGAGCTACAGAGATGATTAAGGGCCTGGAGCATCTCCCCTGTGAGGAAAGGCTGAGTGAGCTGGGGCTGTTCAGCCTGGAGAGAAGAAGCCTGAGAGGGGATCTGATCAATGGTTATCAGTCGCTGAAGGGTGGGACACAGGGGGACATGGGCAGCCTCTTCTCAGTGTCTGTGGGGACAGAACAAGGGGTGATGGCCTCAAGTTGGAGCACAGGGAGTTCCCCCCCAATCTGGGGAAGAACTTTTCCCCAGTGAGGGTGAGGGAGCCCTGGGACAGGCTGCCCAGGGGGTGTGGAGTCTCCTTCTCTGGAGAGATTCCAGCCCTGTCTGGACACCGACCTGTGTGCCCTGTCCTAGGGACCCTGCTTTGGCAGGGGGTTGGACCTGGTGAGCTCTGGAGGGCCCTTCCAACCCCTGTGACTCTGTGACACTGTGATACATGGAAGCTAAACAAAAACCATAATGCCTTAGATAACTGATAACATGCACATTAAAAAAGCTCCCCAGGCAAACTATTTTACTGATAGAGTTAGAGGAACCTGCAGCTTTGTAACACATTTGCACCTCTTGTGTGTTTAGCAGTGGGGTCTCAGGAATGGAGCCAGGAACGGTCGCAAGGACCAGCGCTGTGCACACAGTGCTGGGAGCCAACTACAGCCCTTGAGCATCCAGCAGCTCCTGTGAGAAACCCACCACCCTTCAGATAGCAGCTTGCCATGGGGAATCAGTGGGTTTCTGCAGACTGAATTATGTGTCTCTCCTATTCAAAGTCAATGCCTCAAGGAACTTTATTAAAGGACCATAATGGTAGTATTTTATTCTGTATAAAATACACAGAGTCACAGAATTCACAGAATCACAGGGGTTGGAAGGGACTTCCAGAGCTCATCAGGTCCAACCATTGCACAAGCAATGCAGCAAACATCATTTCTCCAGCTCTTAAAGCTACAAATGTGTATTAAAACCAAAGCCCTTTTCTATTTTGTCCACCAAGTCCTTGTTTTGCATGCTGTGACAGTAATGACCACACGATGGCAATTTCATTTTAGCTAAGGCAAAACCAAAAATACCCCAGCCAAAACACCTTGATAAGTAGGAACTGAATGTATTAAAGACTGCATAGGAAACCACATTTTCATTTGTATGTATCCTTTCCAATACCAAAAGTCCAAATGCAGTGTGTGAAATAAGTTCACCCGTAGTGTTCTTGCACAGTGGACAAGCAGAATGACGAGGCTCAGAAGCACAGTCTATGAAGTGAAAAATGGCTCAAAGTAAAGAGAGGGTCAGTTGTTATTTCAGATCAAAGCTAGCTGGAACAATGCTGATAGGAACTGTTTTCCCCTGGGAATGCGTCTCTTTTGGCTGAGTTAACAGAATTGTATTAATTTCATCCAAACTGCTCTTAAGGATAAAAAAATGCCTTAAAAAAAAATCATAGCAATCTCACAGCAGCCCTTCATGACATTGTACACACTGCATCTGTGAGCTTTTACTGCTTTGAAATAGTTCCACGTGTTGAAATGGGCTCAGTTTGTGTCATAAGACCTGTTGGGAACAATGAATTGAAAGAGAAGTTTCCCATCTTATATGAGAAAGAAAATAAATCTGTTCAGTTGCCTTTCTCCAGATTATTCTTTATGGGGAGTCTTAGATCACCCCAACCCCAGAATTTGAAAGTCTTCTGCTGAAGCACTGCTTTTGCCAGACTTCATTGTTTTATTTCAACCCATTCCACTTGTTCCCCTGGTGCTCTGTAAAGGATCTCGTAACTGGCCTCAAAGTATAGACTAAAAAGGCTGACACCAGAGGAATTTGACTGATCCCTGTTGTCAAATGGGTTCAGACAGACCTCTGTGCCCACCAAACTCATTGTCACTTCTCATGGCCATGCTCTTCCTGCCCCGCTTCAGAGACTCAGCCTGAGCAAGGGGCTTGGTTTTGCAGGTGGAGTCATGAGGAGATTTCATATTAACATGGGGGATATTGGGGTTTGTGTGCCCTTTTTTGGTTTTTAAAGTTTTTTTAGGAGTTTAGATGCTCCAGATGCTCCCATGAGAAACACCTGCCAAGCTGTAATCCCCCTCCCACATTTTGCAAGCTGTCCCTTGGGTTTGCCTTGGACATCTGGAAACAGCCTTTAGGTCCAGATTTGTGGCTCCAGGTCCCATCTGCAGCCCTGAAGCGTGTGGTGGCTGAGTTACACTGTCACCCAACACCCCAAAGTCCTTCCCTGCAGACTGACTCACCAAAATCACACCATCACCAGGCAGCAGATTTCAATAGTAGAGGTCAAATTTCTCCAGTAACCCAACCTGAGATTCAGCAGGACTCCCCCAAACAGTGCCAAAAGACCTTTTTTACCATGTTTCCCTCTGCAAACCTCACTTGGTCTTTATCATCCCCAAGCTCTGCTGCCTCTCCTGGGACTCCTTTGGCTCTCTTGCTTGCTC
This sequence comes from Zapornia atra, assembly GCA_013400835.1. Lineage (NCBI taxonomy): Eukaryota > Metazoa > Chordata > Aves > Gruiformes > Rallidae > Zapornia > Zapornia atra. Next base: position 134,336 of record VZTU01014824.1, on the reverse strand, counting down.
TGCCTACTGCCTGGGTGCTGGCAACACCAGCAGCGGGGGCTCTGGTCTCACAGTGTTGGCAGCGGTGACCCAGCGCAGCCCTCAGACGCCCCTTATCTTGGCACTTCAGCATGGCAGGAGGGTTAGAGATAAGGGAAATGTGTAGGTGAGGCAATGCTGGGAACGACACCCACCTTCTTGTGCCAAGTATTCGTTCTCAATGATCCTGGCCAGGCCAAAATCAGCGATTTTGCAGCAGAGGGTCTCTGAGACGAGGATGTTGGCAGCCCTCAAGTCACGATGGATGGAGTTCATCCGCTCGATGTATGCCATGCCCTCTGCCACCTAGGAGAGGAGGAAGAGCCCATCTTCATCAGTCACCTCCCCTTAACAAGTTACCCTGCCTGCATCTCACCCGCCTTTACAAAAGCACAGTGTGTGTAGAGGGTTGCTCACATGCCTCCACAGACATGGACATGCATACATGCTCCATGGATGGATGGATCAACAGACAAACAGGTAGACAGATGCATAAATGAGGGTTAAATGGTCCTACAGAAGGATCTGGACGGGCTGGATCAATGGGCCCAGGCCAATGGTACAAGGTTCAACAAGGCTCAGTTCCAGGTCCTGTGTTTGGGTCACAACAACCCCAGGCAGTGCTACAGACTTGGGGAAGGGTAGCTGGAGAGCTGCCTGGCAGAGAAGGACTTTGGGGTGTTGGGTGACAGCCACCTGAACATGAGTCAGCAGCATGCCCAGGTGGCCAAGAAGGCCAATGGCATCCTGGACAGTGTCAGCAAGAGTGTGGCCAGTAGGTCCAGGGAAGTGATCGTCCCCCACGAACTCAGGTGAGGCTGCACATTGAATGTTGTGTTCTGTTTTGGGTCCCTCACACAGGAAAGACTTTGAGGTGCTGGAGCATGTCCAGAGAAGGGCAAAGAAGCTGGTGAAGGGGACTGGAAGAAAAATGTTATGAGGAGCTGCTGAGGGAAATGGGGATTGTTTAATCTGGAGAAGAGGAGGCACTAGGGAAAACCTAATTGCTCTCAATAACTACGTGAAAGGAGGTTGTAGAGAGGTAGGGGCTGACCTCTTCTCCCTAATGACAGGCAATAGGACAAGAAGAAACGGTCTCAAGTTGTGCCAGGGGAAGTTTAGACTGGATATTAGGAAAAATTTCTTCACAGAGAGGGTTGTTAGGCATTGGAATAGGCTGCCCAGGGTTGCCATCCCTGGAGGTATTGAAAAGACATGTAGATGTGGTGCTGAGGGACATGATTTAGTGGTGGTTTTGGCAGGTAAGGTTGATGGTTGGACTTGATGATCTGAAAGGTTCTTTCCAACCAAGACAATTCTATACAGAAATAGACATTGCCTGTGTACCAGTGTGTATGCTCAGCTCTACCCACATGTGCTCAGCCTCCAGAAGCTTTGAGCAGCCAGGCCAAGCAGAACAGAAGCATCGCTCTCCGTTTTGCTCAGCAGTTACAGCTGTGGGTCACGTCGGTAGCGTGGTGCAGAAAGTCAATGCAAACCCAAAGCCACATCACTGGATTCACAGTTTCTGCCACAAGACTCTCTCCTCTGCTTGGGATTTTAATCACAAACACTCCAGATTAAATATGTGAGTTAAGTAAAAGGAAGAAAAAAAAAAAGCCCGCAAAGAGAGCTCATCTGTCCCTCAGTCATAGTAGCAAGGTTCAAGTTTAGGACAACTACAAGTTCTTCAGCAACATCCTCTGTCCTCTCTCACAGGCCACAGGAACAGTAATAAATAATTGTATTATTATTTATTATGTATTTAGAATAAAGCTGAGATGGGTGTTTTCTTTCCCTGTGCTGGATCCAGACTGGGACCCAGGACACACAGAATCGTAGGGGTTGGAAGGGACCTCCAGAGATCATCGGGTCCAACCCCAGTGTGTGCTCACAGGGGTGCCCAGGGGTGTCCTTCTGAGCAGGGTCCCTGCACCCCAGGGGGCTGTGTGCTGGGGCAGGGACTCTGTTGTCTGCCAGGTTCAGCACTCAGCCTGCTCAAGGAGCTCCCCAAGATGCTTGAAGAAGAAGGGTAGGAGTGATGCCTTGCAGGGAAGGGTCCTTCTGCCTATCAAAAGGAGACTGCATGAGTCAGGGCTGCTTACAGCCCAAGATCACAGCCAAGACAGTTCCCTTCACCTACAAGATGAATTAGAGCCTTCTTTAACCACCTCCAAACGTTGTGCTGGATCCAGGCTAGGACCCAGGACACACAATGCAGTTCCCCTCACCTACAAGATGAATTAGAGCAGAAGACCCAGCTATCCACAGAAATATGACTGGGACAGAGAGCCTGTCCCTGCACAAATCCCTTCTCCTGGGCACTTGATGCCTCCTTTAACCACCTCCAAACGTTGTGCTGGATCCAGACTAGGATCCAGGACACACAATGCAGTTCCCCTCTAATACCTACAAGATGCAGTAGAGCAGAAGACCCAGCTATCCACAGAAATATGACTGAGACAGAGAGCACGTCCCTGGACAATTCCCTCATCCTGGGCACTTGCTGCCTTCTTTAATCACCTCCAAACTTTAATTTTTGGGGGTGGGGGGTGGTGGTTCTTGCTCCCAAGATCATCTTTCACCACTCAGCTCCCTGGGGAGGTGCCTGCTGTGTGATGAGCCCCAGCAAATGATGTCAGTGATCTTTTATTGCTGGGAAATACAGAAAAAAAGAGAGGAGCTTGCAGAGTTATTCAGTCAGTCAAGTGTCAGACCAGGGTGAAGCACTTGGCAGGAGGAGGAGTGAACGCACGCACCCCTTTCTAATAATGGTTAGCACCTATTAAAGCCTCTGTGTGCCTGTGGGTGAGGGCAGAGCCATTTTCCACTCCATTCAGCTTCACATCAGCATCTCGACCTGCCTGTGGTTTCAAACAGGATACTAACACATACTTTCCAGCCCTGAGTTTGTAACCTGTGTCAACACCCCTCCAGCGCGGTGCCGAGCGCTGCAGTGGAAAGTGGAAGAACTGATGTCATTTCCTGTCCTGATGTTAATGAGATATAGTACCCAGAGAGGGGCCCCCTTCCAGCCCGGCCTGCTTTTCAGCTTGTACCCTTGAGACTGACCACAGGATCAAGCCCATCAGCCAAGAGGTTTCTAATTTTAACTCTGACGGGTGCTAGAGGATCCGAAATTGCACATGAGGGTGTTGGGGGCTCGTTGGGCTGTGATGTCACCTCGACACCGCAGAGGAACAGATTGCAAAAGAGCACAAGAGGGTGTCCTTTTCCTCCTGGAGCTACCTAGTGAGTGTTTGAGTCCCTGGCGTGCTGGGGGAGCAATGAAAGCTGTCCTGATTGGCTCCCATGGCTGGAGGAAAGGGCAAAATCCCGCTTACCCCACGTGCTGTGGGCGGCTTGTGTGGGGTGTTACGTTGCTGGGGTGTGTGGGTTTGGTCTGCATTTGGTTCTCCTGCTCCTGGAAGTGATGCACAGGGCAAGATGCTGCCCACTGTGTGGGGGGATGGGACAAAAGTGTGCAGGGTATGTGCTTCCCCGTGGAGAGGTGACATCCACGTGCACTTGTTCAACCCCAGTGATGGTGGCCCAGTGTGGGGACTGTGTGACCTTTGTGGTGGACAGGTTTCTGGCCAGATCAAGCCATGGCATGCAATCACATTGAAGACTGAACTTGGAGAGGAGGTTTGGGTGCACAAGGTTGCCCTTTCTCCCAGGGGTTCCTGCAGCCAGGGTGTTGTTAGATCGATACCACCCTCCTGCCTGGGACAGACAAGATGAGTGACCAGATGCTTCCCCACACCTGCCTGGAACTGCTTTGTCAGCACAAGCTATGATGTGATAAATAAATGCATGAGTACTCATAGCTCCTGCTGTCCCTGCCTCAAAGCTGGATGTAACATTGCCCAACAGCTTTGCTCAGGGTCACCCCTGTGACTATAGCTGAGTGCAGATTCCTCTGGCTACAGCATCTTCCTCTTGCATCAAAGCCAGTTTCTGGGGTGATGTTCCCACCAAACCCAAGGACTCTGTAACACAGGCTGGTTTGGGTTGTCCTGCTTGCCATCAGGACAAACCACAGGCTGTAACTTTCAAAAGGAAAGGAAAAAGGAAAGGAAAATGAAGGAAAGTGAAAGAAAGTGAAGGAGGGAANAGAAAAGAAAAGAAAAGAAAAGAAAAGAAAAGAAAAGAAAAGAAAAGAAAAGAAAAGAAAAGAAAAGAAAAGAAAAGAAAAGAAAAGAAAAGAAAAGAAAAGAAAAGAAAAGAAAAGAAAAGAAAAGAAAAGAAAAGAAAAGAAAAGAAAAGAAAAGAAAAGAAAAGAAAAGAAAAGAAAAGAAAAGAAAAGAAAAGAAAAGAAAAGAAAAGAAAAGAAAAGAAAAGAAAAGAAAAGAAAAGAAAAGAAAAGAAAAGAAAAGAAAAGAAAAGAAAAGAAAAGAAAAGAAAAGAAAAGAAAAGAAAAGAAAAGAAAAGAAAAGAAAAGAGAAAAAAGGGACCAGGGAAGGTAAACAGGGAGGCTGCAGTTGCGTCTCACAGGCAGCAAAGATAAAGCTGTGGCTATGGAGGATTCATCGGTAGTGCAGAGGGAAGGCACTGAAATGTGTTCCTCTCACAGGGCTGCAGAGGAAAATAAAAATTACAGATGGGTACACTGCTTTAAAGCATTTAAATATTTTCCTCCTGGTTAAAGCAAGAGGGGAAACATTTCACTATCACATAAAATTTGCTCAGATGTCGAGATCCTCCAGTTTATAATGCCTTATGAAACAACTCTGGGTGGCTGGAAGTTGCCTAAAGAAGCCAGGCTGGCGGCCTTTACACCTTGTTTGCTCAGGTTCCCTTTGCCCCAGAGCATCTGGCTGAACTTATAGGTAAATCTCAGACCTGCACATCAAAACAACTGTTTGTTTCAGGGTTGTTTGGTTTTTTTTCCCCACCAATATTTCCAAAATTAGCCTAACTCTTCTCTGGGTGAGCCAAACTCTCTCAACAGCTGGTTAGGACAAAATTGCCAGTCTCATCATAGAATCATAGAATCATAGAATCATAGAATCACAGGCTGGTCTGGGTTGGGAGGGACCCCAAGGATCATAGAGCTCCAACCCCCCTGCCACAGGCAGGGCCACCAACCTCCAGGCCTGGAGCTACACAAGGTTGCCCAGGGCCCCATCCAACCTGGCCTTGAACACCCCCAGGGATGGGGCATCCACTACTTCTCTGGGCAGCCTGTTCCAGCACCTCACCACTCTCTCTGTAAAAAACTTCCCCCTAATATCTAATCTAACCCTTCCTTCCTTCAGTTTTAATCCATCCCCCTTGTCCTGCCATTGTCTATCCTTTTAAAAAGTTGATTCCCCTCCTGTTCCTCTGCTCCCTTCAGGGACTGGCAGGCTGCAATGAGGTCCCCCCACAGCCTTCTCTTCTCCAGGCTGAACCAGCCCAGCTCCCTCAGCCTCTCTTGGTAGGGCAGCTGCTCCAGCCCTCTAATCATCCTTGTGGCTCCTCTGACCCCTCTCCAACAGTCCCACATCTTTCTTGTATTGGGGGCCCCAGATCCTCATCCTTCAGGTACAATTTTTTTTTTTCCCAAGATGCTGCCACTCTGGTTGGGGTTTCCCAAAATTTGACCTGTTTGAGTTTAGACACCCTTCTGGAGTAAAATGTTATAGTGCAGCTGCAGCTGTTAATATTTACAGCCTGGGGATGCTTAGAGGGAAATAACCCTACAAAAGGTAAAAGTTTTGTTCTTGGGAGGAGCAACATGCCCAGATTTGAGGGTCAGAAGATCCTTTATGCCTAACCATCAGAAGGGGAGAGCTGCTGAAAGCCAGCGTGCCTCTACATGGAAAGCTTCTTTGCTGAGGTTTTTCCTTCCTTTTGGTAAAAAGAGAAACAAACTTATTTGCTGCTCAGCAAGCGAGAACAGCAAAACAAACCCAAAAGCTAAGCAAACAGCCCCCATGTCTCCAGCACTGTGCTTAGCTCCCCAGAGGACAGCCGAGCATTGCTGAGCTGACACGCACATCAGCACAAGAGGGATGAGAGAAGAAACCCTAAGAGAGCACACCAGGAGGTGCTGTTTTTCTCCATGAAATCAACACTCTGCCAGACTTCAGACTTGCAAGAATTTCACTGAGACAACAACAAAAAAATCGTGGTATCGAGTCTGTTTTCCCAGCAGCTGTTCACTAACCTGAGCAGACATATCAATGAGTTTGGGGAGATTCAGATGGCTCCCTTCTTCTGTCTTCAGGTAATCCAGCAAACACCCTGAAAAAGAGACAAGATTGCCATGACTCTTCTGAATAAGCTGTTCCTTAAGTAAGTATTTGCTTTCTCCCTGTGCTTCTTTCAGAGCCCTGGGACAGGCTGCCCAGGGGGTGTGGAGTCTCCTTCTCTGGAGAGATTCCAGCCCTGTCTGGACACCGACCTGTGTGCCCTGTCCCAGGGACCCTGCTTTGGCAGGGGGTTGGACCTGATGAGCTCTGGAGGGCCCTTCCAACCCCTACAGTTCTATGATTCTGTGACTCTCTGAATATATGCAATAAATCTGCCTGCATCCTAGGGAAGATTTGAGGAACCACCGTAGGTGTTTGCTGCAGCATCTTCTGTTAGGCAAGTTCCCAAGTGCAGCCCATTTTTCCTGTGTGTTTTGCAAACTGCTGGCCATCCTTCACTCAAAGAGAGGCAAAAGGAAGAACAACTTCACCATGAGAGGAGCAAAAGACTCAAAAAACCGTCCAGTCAGAAGAGTGGAGATGAGAACTTTAAATACTCTTAAAATGGGGCATTGCAATCTTGTGAAGTTGCTTATGAAACATGAGACCAGAACAGTCAGGATTTCACAGAGCCACAGAATCACAAGGTTGGAAAAGACCTTGAAGATCATCAAGTCCAACCATTCCTGTCCTGTGCTAAACCATATCCCTAAGTACCTCATCTACCCCTCTGTTAAACACCCCCAGGGGTGGGGACTCAGCCCCCTCCCTGGGCAGCCTGTGCCACAGCCCCACAACTCTGCCAGGGAAGCACTTTGCCCTCCCATCTGAGCTGACCCTGCCCTGGCCCAGCTTGAGCCCATTGCCCCTTGTCCCATCTTCTGTCCCCTGGCTGAAGAGACCATCACCCCCCTCTCTGCACCCTCCCTTCAGGTAGTTGTAGGCAGTAATAAGGTCTCCCCTCAGCCTCCTCTTCTCCAGAAAGAAAGAAAAAACTTTCATTACCCAGAGAGCCCCTGCCAGTACTAGAAACAAACCTGTGGGTCACTTACTCCTTCTGCTTGCAGATTTGGTAGAATCCCTTCCTCCCTATCCCCATGATGCATGAGAGTACCAGGCAGGTCATTGACCTGATTTGGCAACAACCCAACCAAAATTCAACGAGGCTCTTTACCATTGGCCATGTACTCAGTCACAATGTAGATGGGCTGCTTTGTGACTACTGCATATAGCCGGACCAGTTTGTTATGCTGGAGCCTCTTCATCAGGTTTGCCTCTGCCAAGAAGGCATCAGGATCCATGCTGCCCTCCTTCATGGTCTTCACAGCCACCTTGACGTTGTTCTTGTAGTAGCCTGCAGGGAGATAATGATGCACTGAGATATTTTGGCCTCTCTGTGGGTTCTATTGGGCTGTGCAATGAGGAGCAGAAGAGCCTGTGGATGGGGGAGCTGAAAACCACAGCAACAGCTTTCAACCTTCCAACAAGAAAAAAATGGAAAATCTCAGTGCCAGCATGTTCTGAGCAGCCAGCAGGTATGAGAGGAGAAGGGAAAGACACAGTACAGCTGTCAGTCCATGTGGCTTCAAGAGGGATCATCCTCCAGGTGGTGGATGCCCATGTAAAGAGCTCTCCTCCCAGCCCTGCAAGACTCTTCCTGGGTGAAAACCCCTGGGTCTCCCACCAGCTGGGTTCTCCAATAGTCCAAATGCCTTCAAGAAAGCCAGGACACTGCAGTCAGGACATCACCTCGGTCTGGTCCTGACCACAATCTCAATTTCCAAGGCAACAGACAACCACAAAGAGGACAGCAAAGGAAGCTGAACTCAACCCACTTCCTCACCCACTGATAAGCAGTGGGCAGGAAGACATAAGGGATCTGGGTCAGAAAGTGGAACAGAAAAAGTGGGATAATGTCACCCAGATACACTGCTGTGTGTAACTGCAGGTCTCACAACCCTGCCCAGGATTCCCAGGAAGAATGAGAGCATGTTTCAGGGGTTGAGTGTGCAGTCACTTCAACACCTCTCACATACATCCCACCTATGAAACCCATGTTCAGCCACAGATCTGCACAACCACAACCTGCCTGGTCCTTGCCAGGAGTATGCACCTACTGCTGATGGTGTACCCATAAATATGGGTTCATCCTTTAGGATCCTCACACCCAGGCTAGTCTTGTTGCTTCCTGTCCCCTCTGTGAATATATTTCTTTCCTGGAATGGGGGGAACTATACTTACCCATCCACACTTCTCCAAACTGCCCACTGCCAAGTTTCTTCACAAGCTTCAGAGACTCCCGTGGGATCTCCCACTCATCCTGTGCCCAGGGTCTCTGGGGAACCAGGGATATGCAGGGAGCTGTGAGCCGCTGGCACAGGCCATCCCCTTTCTCTGCATGAGGACAAAAGACAGGACAGCTCAATGGGATGGCCTGAACAATCAGCCCCAGAGCTGACCTTTTCCTCCTCCATCTACACAAGCCAGGAAAAAGTCAACCCATAAGAACCCTCTACAAACACACAAAAGTTTCAGCCACAGGGATCAAGGCACCCAGAATTGACCCAATTAAAGGATAAAGTTCAAATGGAGCCATAGAGGGGGAAACTCTCCTTCCCAGCAAGTCCAAAACTGCTTTCCAAGCATCCCTCCTGCATATCTGTTTAGCATTCATCTCTCTCCTTTCCTGGTGGGAGAAAGGATAAAGCTCAAAGGGAGCCATAAAGGGGAAAATCCTCCTGCTCAGCAAGCCCAATCCTGCTTTCCAAGCATGCCTCCTGCATATCTGTTCAGCATTCATCCCTTGCCTTTCCTGGTGGGAGAAACTCCCAGGTTATGGGCCTGTGGGCAGAGGTCACCCTCACAATGCTCTGCGATGAAAGATAGGACATGGGTGCCCAAATTCTGCTTGGAGAAGCACACCTGGCCCATGAGAGTGGATGGAGTGATGGTGATGGCTAGTAAGCCCACACTTCCTCTGCCCACATGCCCACCTTCTACTTGGAGGCAAAGCCATTAGAGAAAGCAAGCAACTTACGGCTGTAATGATGGATGAGCTCTGGCAGGCTGGAGAAAGTCATCCTGGGGGAGATGTAATACCCCCCACCATCTAAAGAACGGATCCTGTAGTGTTTGATGATGTCCCCATGAGCAGAGTTGCTGTCTCTCACGGACAAGGAATAGGCACCTGGAGAATGAGCAGGAGAAGGAACAGTGAGGACAATTAGAACCCTGCCAGGGACCAGCTACCTCCTCTTTCCTTAGCTGCCTACAATTACAGACACCTCTCCCAGCCCTTGCTGATGCCTTGTCAGGGCAAGTCCCACCAGACTGTAAAGCTAAAAACTTCCCTCTCTCCAAGGCAAGTGGAGAGGACAGAGGTTCACCAGAGCTGCACTGGGCCTGTCGAGGCTTGGTTGAGGCCTGCCTATGTCATAGCCAACAGCCTCAAGGAAGCAATGTGTCAATCAACAGCACACCTCCAGTTACATCAATCAGACACTCCTTAGGTCATGATGGTGTTTCCACAGCTCCACGTCTCCCATCTGAGCTCTCTCAACCTTACCATCTCATCTGGACAAAACAAGTGACTGAGCTTCTCACCAGTTTGTACAAACACAGGGCTGACAAGGAGCTAAATCACCCCACCAGAACAAACACTAAATTAATTTCAATTAGTGGGAGCAAGAAAGTAAAGATATATGTGTTCCTTCTCAGCATTATCCAAAGACCCATGTCCCTGCTATCCCCTGTGTGCCACAAGGTCAGGGGTTGAGGTGGGAAGTACAGAAGAGAAAGATTCAGGAAAACTTGTCTCATTCCACCATAAAACTGGGACTGTGACCACACCACATCTAAATTCAGATCCAGATCCAGGGACCTTCTGACCTCAAGGGAGCTACTCAATTATCTACTACACCAACCAACTATTCTCCCCTTGTAACTGGTTTATAATCTGAACCATAGGGCTGGTTTTGCACATAAAAATATAACTAGATGTTGCTACAGAGCAAGCAGCAACTTCCAGACTATGTCAGTGTAAATTTCAGTACATCTTAGCAGGGTTTTGGGGTTTTTTTTTCCCCCTTTTTATCTGGATTTCCACATTTCTGGAGTAAGTTGTACCAAGCCTGCTGGGCTTACATCACCTGCATTTATAGGCTGCCTTTTCTTAATGCTTGAAAAGGCAGAGCCATATATGTTACAGGGTACGTGTACGTCATGTAAGATCATAAGCAGAAGTGGGTCCTTCCACAGTGGCTCCAAAACCCTAATCCTGTGTGCAAGGGGAAAGTTTACTAACAGACAACACTCACTGGCTGGTGTTTCTCCAACTCAGCACCAGCATCTCCCCACGCTGCAGCTGGAAACCATTTGCATTTTCTAAACAAACAAAAGAAAACCCACTTCTGTTGACATTTGCTCTGTTGCAGCAATTACAAATCTTTAGAAGCAGAACTTGGGAGAGGCCAAGTCTTATCCCAAGTGCTAGCAGTTGTTTTTGTGGGACCGCCTTTCTGCAGAGACCATGTGAGGCGTGGTGACATAATGTCTGTGGGAGAACCTCAAGACTGGAAGCACACAGCTTCAGCACAGTGGGCTCTTTCTCAATAGAGGTTGTTGTTCTTCTGAAACTCCTTCACCGTGAGTGCCAGGCAGAAGACAGACCTGAGAAGCCCTTTGCCTCTACAGCTGAACCTCTGAGAAGCAGCATCTTCAACAGGGCAACAAAAAAACCCCAGAGAAAGGCAAAATAATCTCATTTTTGCTGTCTCAGTGACCAAAGGTCACCATATGGCTATGGGTGTCTTTCCCAGGGAGCAATCTTTGGTCCCTGGTGGGTGTAGAGAGTGTTCACAGTGCTCAGGAAGGATTTGTGTTCACAGCTCTCATCACAAGTCCTTCTCAAGTGGAGTAGTTACAGCTACACTTGACCCCAGACCTCCTCTGGCCCTTCTGTGGTACCGATGTAGCCCTAAGTTGCAAGTGGCAGCAACACCATCATCATCAAAACAATAAAACCCAAAGCTCATCATTTAGAAGTTTCTAAACTATTGCCTTCATAATGGTCGCCACCATCATCATCTTCTATGATTGTTGTTGGTGATGATGTTTTAGTTCCAAAGTGAGTGGGGATAATGTGGTGCAAGTCCAAGCTGGTGCTTTGAGTGCCTGGGACCTGGCTGAGGGTATGTGGGGGGGGATTTTTAGGACAGAAGGCCTGCTAGAAGAAGGAGCCAAACACAGTGTGAACGCAGCTGTGCTGACAGCAGACAGTGTTGCAGAAGAGAGCACAGGAATTAATGACTAACGTGTGCAAGTGTGTGCCTGGGGGCCAAGTCAGCAGGGGAGAGGAGACCCGATCTGCTTGTTAGCGTCGGTGCACCCAAAATGCCCACTCTCCTGCAGTACCTTCTTTCCAGACCCCACTGACCCTTGAAAGCCCTCTTGCATCTTTCAAACCAGTGACAAGCAGCAGTGACAGGGGCTCCAGGCACCCTCCAGGCCAGTCTATCAGCTGCCTGGATTAATACTTATCCTGTCATTAGAGCTAATGATGGCATTTCACCTCCAGTCAGAGTTCAGTTTGCTGGAGTGAGTGTGGTAGAGCTTTCCCTGTCATTCACCCTGGCTGGCTATGGTTCCCCGGGGAGCTGCAGCGTAAAGGCACAGCACTAGGGCTGAAAAGCTTCATTTCTCCCTTCTCCCAGTGACAGCAGCTAATGAAAATGCCACGTGGAGCCAGAGAGGTGGCAGGACTCCTAATCTCCTCTGATGATAGCCAGGATGGGCGAAAGGGATTCTTGTTCCTCAGTCACAAAGGACATTTGCTTGTTGTACAGTCCTGCATCGCATCCCTGCACAGACCTGGGAAGAGCAGTGTGAAAACAAACAGATCTTGCACTGGGAAGCTCTGGGCATCATACCACCCTCCTCTTCTGGGTTGGATTTGGGGGTTGGACTTGATGGTCTTTTGAGGTCCCTTCCAACTCCTAACATTCTGTGATTCTGTGATCTCTTGAGGTCCCTTCCAACCCCTACAACTCAGTGACTCTGTGCTCCTGTGATCCTACAAGGGGTCCTTTCTGTTCAAAGGGTGGCAAGGCAGAAGATGTAAAGGGTGGGATTCAGCTTCACATCATACCTAGGGCTGATTCAGTCACCTAAACGTGGGTGTCTGGTACTGCCCAAGATGCTCTGGGACAGGTGCAGGGGCTGGGCAGATGTGGTGCAAAGCCACAGCTCCCAGTGGAGCTCCTGAGGTGACTCAAAGATGTCAGGGGTTTGGCAACCAAATCGAGCCACACCACCATGTGTGACAGGGACATGTTCAATGCCTGCATCCCAGGCTGAGTCCCACCACATGTGGCATCTCCCGTTCCTATAGGTCTCATCAGGCTCTTAACTCCTTCCCGATGGGAAGCCCAGGGGATCAGCTGGATGCGTTGGCTGAGCTCTGCGAGGTCCCTCCTGCCGGGAGCACAGACGCAGCGCTGCAGCCAGCCAGGAGTTCGTGACTTGGCACAGCTGTGGGACTGTGTTCCTGCAGGTTTCACACTGATTGTTACTTCGGGGGAAGATGTCTTTATTTCCAGCAGCTTTGGCAAGGCGAGATAGTAAGAATTCCTCACCATAAGATGGACATTGAGGTCCTGGAGCGTGTCCAGAGAAGGGCAACCAGGCTGGGGAAGGGGCTGGAGGGCGAATCCTCTGAGGAGCAGCTGAGGGAGCTGGGGGTGTTCAGCCTGGAGAAGAGGAGGCTGAGGGGAGACCTTCTCCCCACCTCCCCTGCCCTGCCAGGAGGGTGCAGAGAGGTGGGTGATGGTCTCTTCAGCCAGGGGACAGGAGATGGGACAAGGGGCAATGGGCTCAAGCTGGGCCAGGGCAGGGTCAGCTCAGATGGGAGGGAAAAGTTCTTCCCTGGCAGAGTTGTGGGGCTGTGGCACAGGCTGCCCAGGGAGGGGGCTGAGTCACTGACCCTGGATGTGTTTAACAGATGGGTAGATGAGGTACTTAGGGATATGGTTTAGCATAGGACAGGAATGGTTGGACTCAATGATATTAAAGGGCTTTTCCAGCCTAGTGATGCTGTGATTCTGTGATTTCACCACTGGGCTGCTTCCCATGGGGTCCTGACAAGGACCTGGGCTGCTGAATGAGCCCTTCATGGCCTCTGCAAAATGCAGGCTGAACGTGAAGACCTCAGATTTGCAGATCTTCAGCATCATTAACCATGAGCAAAGCAAGATGCTGCTGAGAATGGGCTGTGAGTAAGGGCTGCTCTTAGGGATGGTGCCGAATGCATCCTGCTGTGGCTGAGACAACCAAACATGAGACAACCACCATCCAGTGGATGCAGCTGTGGGGGCTACCACCCTTAGCTTGACTTGATACTCATCCCTGAAGCTCAAATCTTGCCAATGGTGTGCAAAGTGAATGACAATATCTGTCACAGAGGAGGAAAATAGGAAGAATCTGTGGGGCTCAAAGAGCAGGGTTAGTTCCACAGCATTGCTCTGGACATCTCATGGTGGGTCACAGGGTGACTCACTAGTGAACTCAGCTTCATGGCACATTTGGAGATGCAGGGCTTTCTTTTTTCCTCTTGCCTTTAGAGAGGAGGAAGCTGTGATTGAGCAGATCAAATGGTGTCACCGTGTTTAAAGCAAAAGAGTGTTCAGGTAGAGGCTGAGGATAATCTGGAGGATGAGGAGTTTGAAGGAATAAGAACATACTTTAAGATAGAATACTAACTACCAGAAAAGGCACAAGTGAGGCTCAGGCTTCAGAGCAGAAGCTGATCTCTGACGATGTGGGACTGACATGGGGCGTTCACAGGGTGGAACACACTACACCTGCTAATGCAGAGTATCACACACCTCCAGCTAAGACTGCCTCTAGACAGCAGAGGTAGGGCATTAAAGATTGGGTCTAGCCTGGTTATTTCTCCTTGAATCCCAGGACTACACCACCTCTGACCAAGCCCTGTGTGACCCAGGGCTCACCCACACTCTAGAGAATGGAAAGGAAGTATTTCACATAATCACAGAAGGGACCTCCAGAGATCATCAGGTCCAACCCCCCTGCCAAAGCAGGGTCCCTAGGACAAGTCACACAGGTTGGCATCCAGACAGGGCTGGAATCTCTCCAGAGAAGGAGACTCCACACCCCCTGGGCAGCCTGTCCCAGGGCTCCCTCACCCTCACCAGGAAGAAGTATTTCCCCAGATTGTGGGGGGGAACTCCCTGTGCTCCAACTTGAGGCCATCACCCCTTGTCCTGTCCCCACAGACACTGAGAAGAGGCTGCCCATGTCCCCCTGTGTCCCACCCTTCAGCGATTGATAACCATTGATCAGATCCCCTCTCAGGCTTCTTCTCTCCAGGCTGAACAGCCCCAGCTCACTCAGCCTTTCCTCACAGGGGAGATGCTCCAGGCCCTTCATCATCTCCGTAGCTCCTCTGGCCTCCCTCCAGGAGATCCCTGGCTTTTTTATCCCAGGGAGCCCAGAACTGGACACAACACTCCAGGTGGGGCCTGACAATATGAAAAACCCATGCAACAACCTAAAGTAGCTTCCAGACTGTCTACAAATTAACATCACAGAAGTCATCACAATTACATGATTAAGTATTATGGTCAATAACTATATCCACTGCCTGAGAGAAGTGGCCAAAATGCTCTGCCCTGTCCATCTTCACTGGGCCATGTCTTCAAAAGCCAGCCACATTCATCAGGCAGGGAGGTAGGTGAAGTCCACCTTTCCTGCTCTATTCATCCCCTTTCCAAAAGTTCTGGTTTGCATCAGTTCCCCTTGTTATCAGGAAAAACATGTTTCTTCTGGGACAATGTTTCACCAAAGGACTTTTTCCAAAATTCTGCAAGTTTCAGCTGAAAGCAGGAGAGATGCTTCTTCAAGAGTGCATAGAAGAATCTCCCTTTGCCAAAAAAGTCACATTTCCTCAGGGAGAAAAGGAAAATAACCCCCCTGCACATTGTTTTGGAAAGTTTTTTCTGCTTATCTGAGTTCCTGTATTTCTGCCAGAAACTATGGTGACAAAAGCCACCCTTACCACAGCCTGAACTACCCTTACACACGAGTAACATCACAAGCAAATCTTTACCCTGCAAATCTCCAGCTCACTTCTACAGCCACACTGAGCCTAGCGAGCACTGTTTTGCCCCAGCCAGATACAAGAACCACTGACACAGCTGAACTCTGCAGCTCAGGTCTGAAAGCTTTTCCAACCTGTGGCAATAAGGGGTTGTCCTTGCTCTGAGGATCTCACCTTTGCTGGTTTCACTCTCTCGGACAAGGAAAGAGCCGACTTTGTTACCAGAAGACAGCAGCAGCCGTTCAGCATCTTTTCTGCTCAGAGTCTTAAAATACCACCTGGGAAACAGAAGAGGCAAAATTCTTGTTTGAAAAGGAAAACCTCTAAAAATACCCCAATTCTTTCCAGTTAGGGTTTGGTTTTTTTTGTTTGGGTTTTTTTTTATACTTTTTACCATTACATTCTGAAACTGAGAGCTGGTTTTATCAGCAAGTAATTTTTTAATCTTCTGGAAAGTGACAGTAAGACTGTTCTTCTATAGATTAACACCAGATTTCGGTCACTTTGGGCTTGTTTCACAGCTTAGAAATTCATCCAGAGCAGAGAGTAGATGGTATGTGCAGTTATCACACAGATGAGAGGCGTGTAAGCTCAGCCAGAGCAGAGCCTCTGAGACACGCAGGGACGCATGGCTCACTTAACAAGTGAGTAATCCCTGAGCAGTGCCCAGGCAGGTTGCAAATATAGCAGCTAGGTGGGCTGGAAGCTGAGCTTAGAGTGCCCATAACCATTTAAATACACTGAATACAAAGAGCATTTATATCTCAACTGTATTTCTGTGTGCTGTTAAATGCTTGCTGGATTCGGTGGTAGTTGTCTCCCTTCAAGAGGAGATCTCAAGTTGGGAGGATAGTTTATGCCATGGAGAAGAATGAGACATGGGAAGAATTTCTTCTGCTGCTTGATTCATAGGTAAAATAAACCCTTTTGCCTCAAGTCTTTCTTACCACCCTCTTTGCAGGGAGCCAAACAGGGAGGCTGCATTTGGGCTAATGAAGCAGGCAGCATCGGGCTGTAGGTCTGGGCTCTGGCACTCGCTCACCCGCCTCATTGAATTGTTGGTGTGGTCCCTGGCACACCCCAGACCTGGACTGATGCACCCTTCCTGAGTGATCTCCAGTCCCAGTGTGCACACAGACACCTTTTTAGAGGCTGAGGAACTTCACCATTATGCACCTGGGTGGCCAAAGGATGGTCCCTAGCACTGCTGATTTATGAGTGCACACATCACCTTTATGTTTTTTCCCCAAAATCCTTCTTTTCCACAGTCCATGAGACAAATCCTTGCTCACTTTCCCCATAGAAACCCCTGCTCCACACCCACATGGGGCTTAAAACTTCTCCTAAACTTTCGGGCAGTTTTGCTGTGGGGGTGAGGAAAGACCTCTTGCCCTCTAGCCCAGCAGTCACATCTTCCTGCCGGCAGGTAAAGCTGCTCCCATAGTTTATTGAGAGATGGAGCACTGCCTTAATGAGGGCTCACTATTTGTAGGCTTACACACTTACTTTTCTTCTTCCAAAGTGTCTACTTGTGCGACGAAGTTACTGGGGATGTAGCCTTTCCTCCCACTGCTGAGGGATTTTGCCAGCCACCAGTCCCCCTCGCTGCAAAGCAAGCAGAAGAGACAGTGTGAGTGCCCAGAGGAGGTTCCATGACAAGCTGAGGCTGGGGAATGGCATGGTTTCTGGGGTTTTGAGCTCTGCAAATAGGCCAGCACTCCTTAATCCGCCCTACAGGTCCCTCTCGATTTCCTAGGACCACCAGGCTGAAGGCTGCTGGTGTCTCAGGGATTTCTGGACGTGACCATCTCTTTCCATGAATGCAGAGGAGGTGCAGAGTGACCACAGCCCCACACTTCTGCTATGGGCCCCAAGGGAAGGAAATCTGAGGCACTGTGGGTCTGTTTGGTCTCCTGCATAGGGTCACTGGGGCTCTCCCTTCCTGCCTCTCCCTTCGCCTGCTAGACACCCCACTGTTTTGCTGTCCCACCACTGACTCAGCCACCAGCCCTGAACAAAAGGCATCTTCACCCAACAGTCTGCCCTGCCCCGTGGGTCCCAGCCCACAGTATTTGGGTGAGAAATCTCATCTCTGGAGGCCACCTCACAGAGAGCTTAAGGATGGAGCAGCTCATCAAAGCCAAATGACCCAAGCCCACCTCTGTCCTGTTATGGACTGGGCAGATGGACTTTCAGCCTCTTCTCTCCTGAGTTGGAGAAGAAGGTGAAATGAAAGTAGGCGCCTCTCTGGCTCAATTTTGTCCTTTCCTCTGACTACACCCAACCCACATCCTTTGCAAAAGCACAATCAGCACAAAATATGAAACAGAAGCTAGGCTGTTGTTATTTATGCTACTCCTGTGCCCATGGACACCAGCAGTGAAGAAAGTCCCAGTAGTATCCTGGCAGGGACACTACCTGACCCCAAAGTATCTGTAACCCAAGGAAACCACGGGAGCGTCTTCTCCCCCTTGCAGACAGAAGAGGGTACCCAGAGTGACACAAGAGCAAACCTAAGGCATAGGCTTGACTCTGGTGAGCTGAAAATGAGGGTCTGGCCCCAGAAGCCCCCCCTTCCCAGCCTCACCATGCTCATCTTTGAATGAGGTCACTTACTTGGAGAGGACTTGGAGCTTCTCCCCCTTGACCAGCTGCAGGTCGCGGTCACTTGAGGCAGTAAAATCGTACAGTGCAACCACAACTAAGTTCTCTGAAAGAAGAAGCAGCACCATTTAATCCACCCAGTTCCCTGCCAGGGGAGGGTGACGTACACTCAGGTGTATGGCAAGGTTTTTCACCTCTCAAAACACAGGCAGAGGCTGTCAATACCCCTGTCCCCCCCAAAAAAACCCCCAAGCTTTCCATCAACCCAGCCCTCCCACTAATCACAACCTCTTCTCAGGGACTAATGGGTGGTTCACCAAAGTGTATGAGTTTTTTTAAGCACTCCAGATCCCCCTATCTGAAAAATCCCAATGTGCCAACAAGAAAAAAGGGTTTGTGTGGAGTATGAAGTGTCATAAATAACCTGTCAGTGTTTGGCTCCAGTTTCACACAGGGGTGAAAGGAAACTGCTGTAGCAACATTTCCCAAGGTGGCTCTGGGATTTGACTCAACAAGATGGGGCTTTCTTGATTGAAGGAGGTACAAAGTTGCCTCAGTTTCTGTTACCTGAGCCCACTGCTAGGATTTAACCCTCCCTCTGGGTGCTCTCAGCTCAGTCTTTGTGTTGCCATCCCTTTTCTGCACTTGCAGATGGGCCACCACGTTTAAACCACGCTGCCACTTTTGACCCAGCTCCAATGAAATTCCCAGGGGAAAGGGGGAGGCTCCAGCATCCCCTTCCAGCTCTCTGGCCCCAGTGCATGTTAGATGCTCCAGACCACAAAACCAATGCTCCATGCCTCCCATTTTGCTTGCAACACACATGAACCAAGCCCATGAGCCAGTCTGCATCCCCATCCCCTACCCCACCACGCTGCTTTTACTCCAGCAGAGTCCAAATTATGGCACAGCAAGATGAACTGTCACTCTCTGCTGCACACAAAGCTGCTGCCTGGTAGGTGTGCTGCGAGGCTGTGGACCCACCCTGGGGCAGATCTGCGTGGGCTGGAGCTGAATCGCTCTGTTTTCATGCCCAGGTTGTGCTCGTGCTGCTGGTGGGGAGGTGGTGCAACCCTCTACATGTGTTCTTTCTGCTCGCAGCTACTGAAGCAGAAACGAGCAGCTATTTTGGGGCAGGTCAAAGTTTACAAAGAGGGTAAGTGCAGGCACAGGGAGACAAGAGGCAGACTGAAGCACAGGGGTGAAAGAGAAGGGAGGGGGGAAAGGAGAAAAGAGGAGAAAAGAGAGAAGTAAGAAGGGGAAAAGGAGGAAAAGAAGAAGGAAAAAAAGAAGGAAAAGTGAAAAGAACAGGGAAAAAGAAAATAAAAGGAAAATAACAAGGAAAATAAAAAAGGTAAATAGAAAGGAAAAGGAAAATAAAAGGAGAGAAGGAAAATAAGGTAAATAAAAAAGGGAAAGAGAAAAAAATAGGAAAACAGGAGAAAGGAAAGGAAAGGAAAGGAAAGGAAAGGAAAGGAAAGGAAAGGAAAGGANGAGAAGAGAAGAGAAGAGAAGAGAAGAGAAGAGAAGAGAAGAGAAGAGAAGAGAAGAGAAGAGAAGAGAAGAGAAGAGAAGAGAAGAGAAGAGAAGAGAAGAGAAGAGAAGAGAAGAGAAGAGAAGAGAAGAGAAGAGAAGAGAAGAGAAGAGAAGAGAAGAGAAGAGAAGAGAAGAGAAGAGAAGAGAAGAGAAGAGAAGAGAAGAGAAGAGAAGAGAAGAGAAGAGAAGAGAAGAGAAGAGAAGAGAAGAGAAGAGAAGAGAAGAGAAGAGAAGAGAAGAGAAGAGAAGAGAAGAGAAGAGAAGAGAAGAGAAGAGAAGAGAAGAGAAGAGAAGAGAAGAGAAGAGAAGAGAAGAGAAGAGAAGAGAAGAGAAGAGAAGAGAAGAGAAGAGAAGAGAAGAGAAGAGAAGAGAAGAGAAGAGAAGAGAAGAGAAGAGAAGAGAAGAGAAGAGAAGAGAAGAAGAGCCTTTTGCTACAGAAAGGTTTTAGGCTGTACACAGCCTAATTAATGCACTGAGAGCAATGGATGGTCTATTATTAGCATTTTTCAAACCAGACTGTCAAGCCACAGTCTCTGTGTGACCTTTTCAAATAATGCCACCAGCACGAGAGGCAGACTGGCCCTTTGTCATCACAAGATAACATGACTCTGGGGCAACTCGGGCTTTGTGTCTGCGCAAGGCCTGCCTGCTGCTCTGCTGGCACTTTACTGGAGAGGAGAGGGAGGAGAAAGGTCAGCGTGGGAGGACATGTAGCTTTGTAAACCAAACCCCTGAGCAGTTCCCTTCAGGCTTAAGAGAAGGCGCTTGGAGATCCATGAGAAGCTGCAGTGGAGCCTCACTCTCTCTGACGTGCAGGGGAAAGGATGGTCGGCTACAAGGGAGAGTGCTTTGAAGTCTTAAAATAGGTTGCACGGTTGAAGGCTTCCCCTTGAGGGATTTCAAAGTGTTTGGCTTTAGCAAAGCACCCAAGCTCTTGTTGCCCTCTTGAGAAAATTGTTATCACACAGCTTCTCTGACCCAAAAGGGTTTTGGGGGCAGGTGCTGCAAAAAGTGTGTCCCACCCCCCCAAAAAAAATATGCTGGTGCACGTGCACCATCCCACCCCTTGACAGTAAAATAATGCAGTGGTCTCACTTTTGCTTTGAAAAATAAGACACCAGCATGTCAACATCTCCATGCCCAGAAAATAAAATGAAAAATGTAGGTTTGATCTTTAAGCAACATATAAATGAGACAAAAAAAAAACCAACAAACCACCAAAACAAAAAGGAGAGAGGCAGAAAGGAAAAGCTCCAATATAGCAAGGCCAAAAAAGGTTTTTACATGCTGAAAAAAAAAATATTATGATCACCTCTTATCCCCTTCTCAACATAGGTGTTGAGAAACAACTGCACAATGAAGTGAGCCAGGAGAAAAGCTCTCTGCTCAAGCCAGGAAGACTTGCTGTCTTGTGATGAAAGTGACTCTTCCCGTCTCTCTGAGTCTGTCACCCCTCTGAGAAACAGCTTCGATAAGACTCCCTTGGTCTCTTTGCCCAAGTTAGGTCATGAGTGACTCCACAGGCAGAGAAGCCGCCGGGGCTGTGAGGAGTGAATGCTTTGCAGATAATGCTAGGAGCCCAGAGACTTTGGTTGTGAGCCAAATACATCTTGGCTCCGAGCTGCTGTCAGAGGAGTTAGATACCAGCTTGGTTTGCATAGGCTGAGTGCCAGTTGATGGCTTAATAGGAAAGATTCAACCGGTCTTCTCACTACTGCCCTGTCATGAATGGAAAGTCTTTGCAACCGTCTCATGGCGATGGGTCAGGCTGAGACTGTGCCAGGTTCCCCAGAGGGCCATCACATGGATTTAGAGCCGTGCTGGTGTGGTCATGGGGTAACTGGCAACTCATAGCACGTGTGTTGGCCGGCTGGTGCACTGAGATATGGGTTACTGCTGCTGAAATTGAGGCCAGCTTTCTCTTTCAGCGTGGCATGGGCTGGTTCACCGGGGTAAAACCATGCTAGGACAGCGTGCCTTCAAATCCCACAGCTTCTAGTGGTACACCAGCCTTGATGCTGCTGTCACCAAGAGGAGCACCGCTATATCCTGTTGGTGGAGATGCAGAGGACCACAGGCTAGGACTGTTGCATCTCCCAGCTGGTCAGCAAGCCCAGGTGGGATGGTATGGGACGTGTCTCCTGGCACATCTTGGCCTGCACTGGTAAAATGGTTTCTGCAAAATAACTTTCTGTGTTGTGTTTTGTCACAGTGATAGATAATTTCTGCTTTTCCCATAAAATCATAGCTTTTTTTATTAGGAAATGAACATTTTTTTGGCAATTCCCTCTAATCTTCCTTCCCCATCTTAACTTTGGATTGGCAATGCCGATTTTATTGTAAGAAGTTTAATTTCTCATTGAAAAGTCAGTCTTTTCAGAAGAAACAAACCCTCCTATTCCCAAATAAGCTCAAAAGCACATTTCTGACAGCATCCCTTTCAAACTCAAATCCATATTCAGGGGACAACAATAAAACCAACTAAAGGCTTTGATGCTAATCTCGAGATGCATCTGGAGACCTCAATTTCCAGAGCACGCTAAGCTCCCACATCCTGAAAATCAGTCCTATTCATGTTATGGTTAGCCAAAAGCAAGCAAAGACGTGGAAGAAGTTGCAGTTCCTCCACCAGAAGAAATGACCTCACAGTGAGACTGATTCTTTGAGAAGCTGCAGTTTGTTACTATAATGCCTGAGGGCAAGCACCCAAAATGACTAGTTGTCTCCATCGGTGGCACCTAAATCCAGCTGTGGGCAGCTGGCAGAGCAAAGGTAGGGTTTCTTCTACCTATGTGATAAGCCTTATCTATGCAAGTGAATAGTAGCAGCTGTAGGGATGGAGATGTTGTGTTTGGAGACCACCAACATGGGCCAGGATTTTGTTGGAATGGGGGCTTTAGAGGTGCAGAATTCAAGGTGAGGTTTTGACTCTGTGGAGATCTAGAACCGACCTTAAAGACATTGTGATTGCTTAGGGAGCCATGTTAAAATCAACAAGAGACTCATGAGATGGAAAAACCCACCCCTGAGTGAAAAGCGGATTGGAGATGTTGCCGACAGTGCCATTGCATCCAGAGGTATTATGCACTGCTTGCCTGACCTTGTGTTACTTCCATTAAGATAAATGCATTAAGATAAATAACATCAGGAGGAATTAGGCTTTTCTTAACAGTAAATAAATAAATATTGTCTCAGGCAGTGGTGTGACAGCTTGAAACTGTGAAAGAAGTTGCACAATAGTGAGATCAGGGAAAAAAAAAGTCAAGATGCAGGTGATGCAACAAAATGCAAAAAAAACCCCACCCCAATAAACCACAGTCAATAAATTTGCCTGAATTTGAAGCACTCCAGAGCATATAATTTAAGGCTCTGATTTTTTTATATGATTGAATTGCCTGGGTTTTGTGCTTTCTTTAATCAATTCACTTGAGTTGCTTTCTTTCACGAGACTGTACAGGTCGTCTCAAATATCTGGCATGGTTCCTATCAGTCTATCTTGCCACACAGGACATAGTCAGACATAGCATCATTTCTGGAAACTCAGGCACTGGTAGAGAAAAATAAGAAGTTGGCATGAATGTTCCTCCCAAACTGGAACTGAACCTAACAAGCCAAAATGTTTTTGAGAGCTGAAAATGGGTGGCATGGCACTTAATGTTTTTTTTAAGCACCTTTCCACTTCTGCCTTCTGGCATGAAGCAGAAATAAAAAGCCTCCTCCCTGAAGCTTGGCTTCTGTTGTGCTTCTCACCAGAGTGAGATGGTTGATAAAAGCCCTGTGGAAAAAATACTGTTGATGTCTGCTCCGTTGTGGAGGTAGGAGAGCACGGCTGCTTGGAAAAGTGCCATGAAAACAGTGCTGCAAAAGAAAGCATGGCTTCTGGAAAAATGGTACTTCAGTGGAAACGCTCCCCTACTGACATGGCTGAAGAGCTGCACCTCCCACAGCTTTGATCTCCATAATGAATGTTCAGTTTTGAAGAACACTTTGACCTTGCAGGAGTTGCTTTGTCTGCCCCGTGGCAGAGGCCTTCCATCATCATCCATAAGACTGTGAGGACCCAGGTCTGGCATTTTGCTCATCCTATTTATTTGCCACCCCATTTTTTAGTTCCTCTGTGCCCTGTCTTCCCCTACTTCTACCCATACGAGTAACTTGTGTGTTGCTAGCTGCTTTCTTCCAAGCTTCCTCTATTTTTTGCCCTCTTCTACACCTCTCCATCTCTCTGTCCATGATCTGCAAGACTTCTTTGACACAAATATATCCAGATTGCTGCCAGAGGCTGGGCAGAGGCAGCAGAGGGCTTCCTGCTAACAGGCAATCATCTACCAAACGCCATCTGCAACCCGCAGATAATTGCAGAGGTGGATGAAGCCAACAAACAGACTCCAAGCAGGGGCTCTGCACATCCTTATTTCATACTCTTTCCTTTCTTCTCCTTCTCTTTGTAGTCTCCCTGGGCTCTCAGATGCCTGCTATTCCCTCTGAAATTTTCATCTGGCTGGCTATAGATTCCACAAGTCGCCGCGCTGCAGACAGGCCAGCAGACAGAGAAATCTCACCCAGCTGATGTCTCAGATCTCGCTTTACTCAGGCAATGGAGCCCTCCTCCCTCCATTTCTTTGATGAGCAGGGGAAACTGGCAGCTACAAGCAGTGATGTAAACCGAATCTTCCGATAAACTCCCTGCCTGGCAATGCTGAAGATACGGAAACCGCAGAGCTGCGACACGGCGGCTCGTTCTCAAGACCTGCTTTGGTGGGGGGGGTGGGGTGGACCCCCACTTTGCAAAGCCCCACGGGAAGGCAAAGAAAGCAGCAACGTAGCTAAGAATCTTACCTTGCACAGAGGCTTGGTTTAGATGAGGGACGTTGATAAATTGTTTGCCCTTTGACAGAAATAGAAAGAAAGGAAAAAAATTAAATAAAAAATGCAAGGTTCATCATTACTTGGCTGTGTTTGCAGGAAGACCTGCTCTCTCAGCTTCACTGAGGAGCAGGCACACCGTCCATAGTCCACCAGAGTCAGCCAACAGTCCCTGCATCTGGCTCTGTATGTGTCGTGATGGCTTTAGCACATTTTGCCATGAGGTGTTCCTAGCTGTCTTAACTGTCAGCTGGAATAATCCTTGGCTGCCCTCTGAATAAAACCATAAATCTGCTACCCACTCGTTTAGACCTTGGTCTATCTAACTCTTGTTCCCTGATTTCGGGTCAGTGTGGGATGAGGCATGAATGATGCCATTGAGAAATGACAATTGCGATATTACTTGAAGCAGAAAAACCTGGGATACTCTTTGCCATGCTTGCCCCAAGGTTCACAGAATACCCTCTGCTTGGGGGTACCTTCAAAAAAAACACCAAGGCAGTGACTGTAACAAACTAAACAGCTGCTTCTGTTTCTCAGGGAGGGGGTTGAGTCACCATCCCTGAATGTGTTTAAGAAAAGGATAGATCAGGTACTTAGGGATATGGTTTAGCACAGGACAGGAATGGTTGGACTTGATGATCTTAAAGGTCTTTTCCAACCTTGTGAGTCTGTGATTCTGTGAAGGTGCCTCAACTCATCTAGGAGCACTTTTAAAATACTGACATGGTTTTTAATTTGGTTTGGCCCACCCTGAGGGTCACCAACTGACCATAGGCCTTCCTAATCAGCAGCTGGGACGCAACCACTTCGTTTTGTGGTCGAAGAGTTTAACACTATGAAAGTCACCAGCTGGGGTCTGCTGGCCCCTACCCAACTTCACTCTTATGATCAGCCTGAGGTATGGTGCCTGGTGATTAAAGTGGATGTTTGGCCACTGCCAGGGTTATTTATATACACACACAACAGCAGCAAGCTATGGCCATTGAATTACAAACATCCAGTGCTTTCTGGCCACACCACCCTTTGACTCCCACTAAGCAGCAGTGTGGAGTGGGAGAGCCACTCAACCATTGCTCTTTCTAATTTAGCTGAAAGAAACACGGACTTCCCCTGACATGTGAGAGCTTAGTGCCCCTGGCAAAAGGAAAGAGTGTCAGAAGGTGATTGACCATACTGTATTTACACTGATAGCAGCTCCTCTCCAGTCAGCTGGAGACAAGGAAATATAGGGGGAAAAAATCCATTCTCCTGGTCAATTTGGCATCTGCTGTCAGGAAAACTGGACTTCATAACCGTGGGATAACTCAGAAGTGAAACTAAGGGAGTGAAAAACGTCTCCACCTATCACCAAAAGCAATGGTAGGGAATTGCTGCCCCCTGCTCAGAGCTCAAGACCCAAGATGGTTTTTCACAGGACGGTTGCAACCAGAGTTTGCCTTGTGCTGGCTGCTGGCTGAAATGCTGCTAAAGGGCAAGAAAAGGGAAAACAACTTCACGTCCTCTGTGCAGCCACAGAGGGAGACGTAAAGTGACTTCCCAGGTTTAAACGAGGGGTCTACCATTGGAGGTCATCTAAATCTTGTTCCAGTGCCTTACTGACCCGTGCCTGTGTAAGGAGAGGCTGTATGAATTCAAAGGGAGGAGCAGATGCTCAGCGTTCCTGAGTCTCAGCCCACCCCAACACAGATTAGGTGGAGACCCTCGCTAGCGAGCCCGTTACCCTCCCTGATGGCAGAGTTTCCATTGCGGTTTGCCGATTTGAAGTGTAACCTGAACCTGACCTGTCTTCCTGCCGTTTGCACGTAGGCAACACCAGCTTGGGTTTCAGAGTGCTGAGAGCAGCAGCCCTGTCTAAAAAGATACCAGGATCTGCTTGGAGGACTTGTGTCCAAGCGATGCACAGCACGTGGGGCAGTGGCCCTGGACCTTCTTTCCATCGCCCCTGCCTTGCTCTCTGATCCAGCCCATGCAGATAATCATGTCAGGCTCCACACAACACAGCCTCCACCACCACTAGCCCACTCACTCAGACAATTCACAGCCAAAACATTTTCCCTGAGAGAAAAATGGCATCCTTTTTTGACAGAGACAATATGCAGAGCAAGAAAGGGTTGATTGAACAGTTCACCCCATATTAAGAACCTTGTTGGGGGGAAGCCAAGCATAAATACTTGTTTTCTGCCTCCTGAGTAACTGGTTGACCAAATTTTAGGAAATAGAAGTACTCGAGCTCCTGGTGGGACACACGAATGTTGCCTGCATCACTCCAGACACTAACTGAGTTGTGTAGGACCCCAGAAGGAGACAAACATGCAGGCTTACCTTGGGTGGGGCAGGAGGAGGTTTTGTTTTGCTCTTTGGGTTGCTTTCAGAGCCGTGTTTCTCACTGGAGCTCAGCTGATTTTTACTCCCGAGCAACCCCATCCTGGAAGGAAGAGCAGAAATGACTTTTGAATGAGGGTGTCCTTGGGGAAAGGGACAGGTGCTGTGGGACAAAACAGTCTTCTCATTCTTGAAGGACAAGTTGGAGAAGATGAGCACGCAAGACAGTGGAACAGTAGAGAGAATAGCCTAAAATCATCCCATCTGCAGTCCTCCTTGGAACCCCATCTGTTCCCCATCCTTCTGTTCCCCCGGAAGATTTCACAGACAGGCACTATAAGTCACCAGAAAAAAACTGGACACAAGGGACTGCTTTGGATATGTCCTCTGTCCAATGCAGAGATCCCCAGCCAGCAGTGAGCAGACTTGCTGCAGAGTTACTTAGGTGATGCTGCATGCAGGCACTGCTGGAGGGTTGAAGGGGGGAAGCTGAGCTGTTCAGATGTACCAGGGCTTCAAGTGACACACAGTCCCTGGACCGAAACTGAGCTGTACTTGTACTGCTCAGTGGTTTCTCCAGGTCACGTCCCTCCTGTGTGGTGAGTGCAGCACACAGATGTGGTAGCTATGTGCATGGTACCAGTCCCACCTTTCCTTGTGCTTAAGCAGCACAGACATCATCTTAGCTTGTCCACAAAGGCAGGGGACCTGACAGGACACTTTGGAGGACTGCAAGGAGCTAACGGGGTCAGGCATGGTGTAGCTTGCATCCATCCTGTCTGTGAAGTGTGGGCCTGAGGCTTGACTCAGTTGTACCATCTGATGTGCCCTGGCATTTCACAAGGCATGTCTCCTGTTCATCCTGTATTTTGGTTCTCAACCCCATGTGTGTCTCTCAGACCTTCTGGACACCTCGAGAAGCACTAGGCAGAAAGGAAATCAAACACTTTCCATGGTCTATCTAGTCCACAGGAGGGTTTCCACACTGGTGCTTGGTTTCACTTGACACCCAAAAATCTAATTTTAGCTCTGATCAACAATTCCAGTGTAATACCAGGTCTGGGGAGCCAAAACAGACAAATCATCTCAAACTTATAGAATCATAGAATTAATCACAGAATCACTGGGGTTGGAAGAGACCCTTTAGATCATTGAGTCCAACTACAGCCTACCCCTGACTAGCCTGCCTCTAGGTCATGTCCTTAAGGACTTCTTCCACATGCCTTTTAAATACTTCCAGGGATGGTGACTCCACCACCTCCTTGGGCAGCCTGTGCCAATGCCTGACAACCCTTTCAGTAAAGAAATGCTCCCTGATATCCAACCTAAATCTCCCCTGGTGCAATTTTAAGCCATTCACTCTCATCCTATCGCTTGTCACACGAGAGGAGAGACCGACGCCGACACCTCTGCAACCTCCTTGCAGGTAGTTGCAGAGAGCCATAAGGTCTCCCCTCAGCCTCCTTTTCTCAAGACTAAAAATCCCCAGCTCCCTCAGCCATTCCTCAGAGGACTTGTGCTCAACTTGGCCTGCTCAACCCCCTGTGAGGGTAGGGAGCTGCTGAAGACAGAAGTGCTGTTGCCACACGTGTATAACATATCTATACCACATAGCATCAGTCTCTGTGTTGACCCAAAGACATTGAAACGTGTGGGCTACATGTCAAAAAAAAAAAAAGAAATCCACCCAGAACAACAGAAAACTTGTATTCTTTCCAAAAATACCACAAGGTCTGCAGTGAACATGGAGGGTCATGGACTGGAGGTCCAAGGGCCAACGTGGTTAGACAGTTCCCCCAAATGTCAGTCTGGTGCTGTCTCATGATAGTCAAACTCCAACAAATGCTTTCAAAAAAGCTTGCAGCAAACCAGACTTGTGGGGAAAAAAATATGTCAGCAAAAGCTATTTTTTTTTGCCTTTCTAGCACAGATGTAATATTTCAGAAACTGGGACTCTGAAATTAGGTTTCTAACAGAGTCATCCCGATATTTTAAGGTCTTATTTTTTGGAAGTATCTTCTCCCTTCTGCTTCATTTTTATTTTCACCGATGAAACGAGGAAAATGGAAGGAACTGGTGAAATATTTCAGGACAGCCCAAAACACATTCCCCCCACCCTCCCCAGTTAAAAAGCTTGTCAGCATCTGAACTTTTCTCAGCTCTCCTCTGACCTGAGTTCACCGGTTGCCCATCCTTCAGCACCCAGGGCTCAGCACCGCTCTCCGGGCACTGACATTACAGTTAGAGGGGAAGTTTTGCCCAGTGAATCAGCCTCGGCATTTCCTGCAGCAACTTCATTTTAACTTGGTGGCCTCCCTTCCATGTTGCAACCAGGGCTTGCTTTGCTTAGGTTGTCACGCAACGGCACGTGATCTACCAAGTGAGTGCTTCCCACTCTTCCACTTGCAAATTGGTGGAAGATAAGTCTGTACATCTACCTGTGGTCCTTGTTACTATCTCACTGGAGCATCTTGGGGTCTTTGAATCGGGTCTCTGTCCCTGAATGAGAGACACAGACACAGCAATCTGTGTCTTTTCCATGGAGATATAGCACGAGTCGGCAATGCGCTTCCGCCACCAGGTCACCAGGATTATGTTATGAGAGGACTGATGGACCATCTGCATGACAGTGGATGCACATTTTGGGGTTCTGAGCTGCTCTCCATGATGGTACTATTGGGGCAGAGTGGTAGAAAACAAGGAGGAAGGGCAACATCAGCAAGTCCTGCCAGGGTCTGGTGGCCATCGCAACGCATCTGACAGGGTTTTAGAGGAGTGGGGACCATGCTGTAACCTGTGCATCTCCCCACGGTGCTCTTGTCTCCAGCAGGACATTGCTGGAAGCACCTCTGCATGCTTGCACAAGCATGTGTTGAAGGCACGCCTGTGAAAAGCAGCACAGGAAAGTGAACAGCACGTCACAGCACGGGTGGGAAACGGAACCGGTGAGAAGTCTCCTGCAAAGGTCACTCACTCCCACCCATGTACAAAAGACACTACCACTGTTCTAGGTATTCACAGACCCTACGAAACCCACCCTTCATCAGCCAACACCACCATCTTTTATGCTGGGAGGTGCTATGCAGAATCCCAAAATACAAAATCCCAAAATATTAGCATGGCAGAAAAAACGTTGTCGGATGTGGAGAGATGCTGGGGGGCTCCCAGCACACAGCTGGGGGTAGTTCTCATTTTTTAATGTTTTTTTATAAAATAAAACCATCTGAGTTGAATGTACGTGGTTCCACACTGTTTCTGCTTCTGATTATTTTTTATCAGCTTCAATTATTTATTTTTATTCTTGGTTAATCTTCATTTTTTCCATTAGCTTCAAAAAAATATTTCAAGAAAGATAACTGATGATAGTTCTCCCAGCCAATTTTTTTTCTTGGGGTCTTTTTTCATTTTGTTTTGTTTTCTGTTATTTTTTTCCCCCCCCAGTGGAAAAGAGCTCTGGGGAGAAAAAAAAGTAACTCAGAAAAGCATGAAAATTTCCTTTCATGAATTTAGTTTTTCACATCTAAAAATGTTTATTTTCAATAAGTAAGAGTGGGGAAATGAATTTCCTCAACTTTACACAAGTTCAAACAACAAAAAAAAAACCCAACAGGATTTCTAAAACAAGCTCTCTTTAAAGCACCCAGAAATTAAAATGGGTAGAAAGAATAAACTTAAGGCAACACAAAAAATATTTCCATATGCTTAAAAATTTTTAGCAAAAAATAGTCCAGCTTAGCTGCTGCTAAATTCTGAGCACAAATATTTGATGTACAATTCTTCCTATAAGACCCAAACTAGTCTTTGCTGAAGAAATCGATAGACACGAGGACTGCGAGCTCTGTGTAGCATCCAGCTCTGCAAGCGTGTGGGACAGACCTGCAGATCATGGGCAGATCATGGGTGCTTGTGTAGGGCCTCAGAAACATCTGTTGTAGGACAACAGAAGGCAATCTTAGTAACGTTCAGATTGGCAGTTGAGGTGACATCTTGGCTGGGTACATGTACGGGTGTAACACGCTGCCCAGAGAGGGGTGGGTGCCCCATCCCTGGGGGTGTTCAAGGCCAGGTTGGATGGGGCCCTGGGCAACCTTGTGTAGCTCGAGGCCTGGAGGTTGGTGGCCCTGCCTGTGGCAGGGGGGTGGAGCTCTGTGATCCTTGGGGTCCCTTCCAACCCAGACCAGCCTGTGATTCTATGATTCTATGTTTAGATTGCCCATGGTTGACTAAAGCAAACAGGACAGTGCCAAATCAGATCCTTTGGATGCCTTTACACCTTTTCTTGCAGCAGGTCAGAGTATGGAGGTACCTGGGCTAAGCCAGGTGCTGCAAGCATGGGCTTGTTGCCCATCTCATCTCTATGGGAAGCAGCCCTGCACCATGGGCACAAAATCTACTGTGGCTGGCTGGTTTCTGCCAGCAAAGTAAGAGAGCTTAGAAGTTGTTTCTGACATGAATGCAGCAATGTCTTCTGCAGCAGGGTTGTGGAAAACACAGACAAATGGCTTTGGGATTGTATGGGTGGGTGTGGGGAAAAAGCAAGACAGAATCTAGCAGAAAAGCAGAAGTCTCAGGTCATCATTTGCCTCACCCCCCATGAAACCGTGCCATGGAAATACAGGCCAAGACCCAAGCAAGCCATTAATGTTTCACTGTGATTGCAGCTCCAAAACGCCCCCTCTGAGCTCAGTGAAATCACAAAATGAGCACCCTTTCCATTCAGATGCTAGGGTGGGTCCATCAGAGCGTTCTTGTAGTTCACTGAGATTAGATATTTCACTTCACTTTAAAACTTCAGAGCATCTTTTTTAAGAAAACACATTTTAAAAGGAAACGGCATAAAAAAAAACCCACCCTAAAAAAACCCCCTCTGAAAATGCAGATGTAGACAATTATGAAAGGGTTTTAAATGCTGGATTTCTCTACTTGAGTCCTTCCCCATCCAGAAAGAATTGCTGGAATCAACTTGCTTTGGCTACAATAAATTAAATATTCAAAACTTGCATCTTTGCATCAGTGAGGAACGAAACAAATTCAGTAGGGGAAGAAAAAAATCCAACACTCCCCCAAACTTCTAGGCACATCCAAGATGCATTAAATTCTCTTTTTCCTCAATAAAACAACTCTTCAATACATTTTCTGGCCTGGCACCCTTGGGTTGCTTGGAGAATTACTGAAGATCTTGGAGAGATCAGCTGCTTAAATAGGAGTGAAGGTTTGCTGCCAGAGCGTTTTCTACTGGGACTGCTTTACACTATTGATGGGGTTTGGTCAAGATCTTTTTACCTTTTTTGTTTTTAAATGGTTAGTGGCTTATTTTTGTCACTAGGAGGTGGTTAGAAGACAGCTACAAAAACGTGTAGCGTGCTATAAACAGCCCTGACCAAGCAGAAGGTCTGTCTCAGAGGCAGGGTACAGCCACCATCTTCTAGAAGGACACAGTGGTCAAAGTCGCGATGAAGTGAGAGGGGCAGTGAAGCCTTACTGTGATGACACAGAGAGTGCTGGGCCTCCAGCTAACATCAGAGAGACTTTCATAGCCAAAAGCTGCTGCTCAGAAGCACCAGGCTGTGCAGGGAGGAATTGTGGCAATGCAGATCATCCCCCTGAGGAGCTGGAGAGCCCGGATCAAGAATCATCATGGTTTGTGCTGGGGAGCGAAGCAGAGAGATCCTTTGCATGTTGCATCCTTACAGGAGAACTAGGAATATCCTACCAGATCCCATCCAGTCCTGGGCCTTGTTGTATAAAGCTTGCATAAAGCTTGTGCTTGCATCAAAACCTCTTTCAAACGTTCTGACCCACGCAAAAAGCCTTTGAGGGAGCAGGACCCCCAGGAGCGGTCAGGCTCTCCATCTAACGACACCGAGGTGTTGGTGCTGTGCTGCTGCAGGTCCCAGGCTCCACCACAGCCAGTGTGACCAAACTGATCTTGGCAATGTCTGTCCCTTGCAAGCCCAGGGCAGCTGGAGGACAAACCCAGGAGCTCTGTGCTCCTGTGATTTACTCCTTGGTGCACAGTGCAGAAATGAGAATGGATCCCGTCAGCTTATTTTGGGATCTCTTGCTGCAGTCCAAGCCAGCTTGCTGTTCCCACTGCACCTTAACTCTGCCCTGAATCTGCTGTCTTCCTTAGGCTGTGCTTTGCAGGTGAACCTGGCCCAAGCCAAGCAGCCAAACAGGAATTCTGGCTGCTTCAGGCCTTTCTGAAGAGCCTGGACACACTGTGGAATAAGGCTGTGTGTGAGGCTGGGGAGGGTGGAAGCACACAGATTTCCAGGACCCTGAGCTTAAGCAGACACAAAAAGTTTCTTGACAGGGAAAAAGAAAAAAAAAAGAAAAAAAGAAAGAAAGATAATGAAAGCTTCTTGCTCTCTCCAGAAGTAGACAACAGCTGCCTTGTTGCCAGAGTGGTCATTCGCTAATCAAAACATCTGTCTGGAGGAAAAATGGATGCTTACATTGAGCCCTGCTGGAACCTGGCAGATGTGTGGCTGAGCTGCAAGAGGCTGTGGGCCAGGAAGCAGAGCTCAGGGTCCAGGGGCTTAGGGGGGAGGGAGGGAAAACAGGGGGACAGTCTGCTTGCCCCACCTCCCTTAAACATGCTTTCCTCATGAGCTCACCCCAGGGGCTGCATCAGCCAGGTGGTACTTCTGCTGGGGATGTCTCTGCAGGACCCAAGGTCCTGCAGCTCAGGGAGTTGGGGTGCACTGGAGAGGGTAAGGAGGAGGAGGAGGGCAGGAGGAGGAGGCGCATCACATTGGGTCGTTAGAGCATCTCTGGGGTTCTTCAGTTGTGAGAGGCTTTGCCATGAAACTGCATTGCTCGACAGGGATTTCTGCAGTGGCTGGAATTGCAGTCTGAATTTCAACTCAAATCTGTCTCCTGCCCAGTGTGGGTGTGGACCAGACTTGTGGATGGGCTATGGGCAAGCTGGAGCACAGTAGGGAGAAAACCTCTCTGGAGGCCACCCCTAACTGAGGTCTAAGCCCTGTGGAAGAGGGACTGCTTGCTTGACCAAACCCCATGATGCTGTTTTGCAGTGCTCTGTGGGCTCATCACGGTGCTCTGCAGAGATGTGGGGAGGTCCTGGTCCTCACAGCCATGGGGACATAAGTATGGATGAGGTGTCCCTCCATACCTCCATGTGTGGCCACCCACATTTCTGCCCTGGGAAAGGCCCTTCCCAGATGCCCTGCATGCCTGTGGCTGCTTTTCCTAGCAAGGGGACAGCCCTGTGTAGGGCCCATTAGCCGTGTCCCAAGAGGAGCAATGAAGCCAGAGGCAGGCTGGCTGTCAGGTCAGAGGCCCCCTCCTTGGGTCAGGTCTCAGTGGGAATGATGCTCCCTCCCACCATGTTCATATGAGGCAAAGGGCTGTAGAGGAAGAAAAATGCACATCTCCAGCTTCCCATCCGAACACCTCAAGCTGCTCTGAAAGCCAGAGCAGACACAGCTGCTGGACACAGAGCTGTGTGCAGCTCCAGCCAGCCTTCCACACACACCTACCCTGTCTTCCCCTCCGAGCCCTGGGGGCAATGGGGGAGAATGGGAGTACCAAGGGTGCCCTCCTCTTTTTTTGCAGTGAACCAAGGGAATAGCATCCCTGCAAACCATCCTTCCAGCTAAACTCCTGCTGGAGATGAGCAGCTGATGGGCCAACCCCACCGTCTCTCAATCCCACAGATCTTGGGGAAGGGAAACAGGGCGGGG
>VZTU01014824.1:89565-99953 GCA_013400835.1 Zapornia atra | reverse complement strand
GGGGGGGGGCATCACAAGAAGGAAATATGGGAGAGAAGAAGAGGATAGAGAAAAACTTTCTGGACTTCTCCCAAATCTTAGGGGAATGTGGGTGAGGGTGGGATGTCCCCTACTTGCCTGCTTCCTATGCAGCTGCTCCTGGAGGCACGATCCGAGGACGGACGAACCACTGGTCCGATCCATGACAGATGCTCCATGGGGCTGAGGGCCCTTGCAGAACTCCTCTGTTAGACACCTCTGGCTCCCACCACATCCACACCATCCATGGGACCGACTGCTTTGAACATTCCAATCCAGGACTGCAGGAGCAGCCTGATTTTGCAAATGCTTTTAATGGGCTTTCTTTTTTTAATCAGGTCTCTGTGTCAGAACTGGCTCTTTTCTCCCTCCCCCCAAGGATTCCTTGCTCTATTTTGAATATAAAAACAATCATCTGGGAGGGGGTGGGGGGTTGCACTTCCCAGACAACCTGGCCAATGAAAACAGCAGTGAGGAAGGCAAGAAACCCAAAGAGAATCTGAACACAAAGCCCAGCAAAACCCACAGGCTATTAGCAGCTGTCACTGAAAACAGCTACAAGCGATTGTGAATGGATTGTGCTTCCACTAGGCAAACCACTGAATTTTTAGGAAGCAGCTGAACAAACTGGCTTTGCAAATGATCTTTTCCTCTCTGAGATTAAAAAAAGAGACCTTTTCCAGTGGGACCCGACCCTCTATGAACCTACTCAACCATAGCAGTGTGGTCTAACGAATGAAGACCTGGACAGGGACTTGTGGGTGGCTCTGAGGAAGTGACTTTCTCATTCTGCCTCAGCACGTTCAATAAGGAGGCCAAAAGGCTTCTCTCTTAGGAGATAAACGTTGTGTAAGGCACGAGATGTGTTCCTACAGACTGCTGAGGCTTCCCGTAGGGTGCATAAAGAGCTGGCTTCTCCAGGGTGTCTCCAATGTGTTTGCTTAAGCTGTTGCAGAGATGAGGCTCCCCCAAACCCGCTGTGCAGACCTCTGTGGGTGATTGCATGATGTCATTTGTGTGTTGCATGGGTCAGCAGGGGGGAAGGGACTCTTGTCTCAGCCACCCCGACTGACCTGACGTTGTGAGCTGCTCTTACTGAGAAGGGCAAAAAGCAAGGCGGCATCCACCAAGCGTGATGCCCCAGCCTAAAGGTCACCCACACGCTGGTGGTGATGTTTACAGGAGGGAAAGGCTTCGTGGAGCAGATCTAAGCTGAGGTCAAGGTGGAGGACCTTTACCAGCCATGAGTCCCCAGGGCAGGATGAGGCTGGCTGAGGACATGATGCTGTGTGAGCAGCAGGTCCGGGCCATAGGTAGGGGTCTGTGTGGGTGCTCAGGGGACACACTGTGCCCTATAACCTGGAGGGCCAGCACAGGCTGACTCTGAAGGCAACCTGGACAGACGCCCACCCCATCGCCCCTTGGAGAGATGTGCTGCAGGGTCAGGGCTGCCATTTGCATACCGAAGAGATACAGAAATGAGGAAGCCCTCACACGGTCATCAAACATCTCTCTTGCCAGCTCATGTCTTGCCTGCTCAATTCTCCTCCAGACAAAGGCAGGGGAGATAGGAGACAGACGGATGCGGTCAGGGTGGGGCTGGGCAAGGAGAAGACAGCTTCAGGGTTAGCTGGAGCACTCTGAGATTCAGGGCAGGGGCACATCCTTTGGCAGAAAGCACATCTGAGGTACCTGACCATTCTTTGCTAAGTGAGCTTCACTTCCTATTCCTATGAAAAGGGAAGTTGGTTTTTTTAGAAAGCAGCTTGTCGTCCACTGCTGAGGTAGGAAGAGCTACCATGAAGTGCAGAAAGGACTCAGAAACAAGGTGGTGGATGCCAAGTCATCTTGGGAAACAGGACGGTAGCACAGCACCTTCAGACAGAAACCTGCTTCTGATTTGAGACACTGTCCCAGTGCTGACAGTGGGGAAACCCAGCAGCTGCAGCAGGGCTGATGCAGAGACCCTTCCAGTGACACCCACAGTTAAGGTGGCTCAGGAGAGGGAAGTAAAAATAGAAAGGATTAGATACAGTGAGGTCAGCCTGTTGCATCCCAGGGAGGATCTTTTTGGCATCTGAGATAGCCTGTTTGTGCCCCTGCACGTCACCTGGGGCACATCCCTTCATCCTTGTGCCTCCTCTGTTGCCTCCAGGCTGGGCATCTCTTAGCTGTGAGTCAAGAGGCCTGGGCAGTGAGTGCCCTTCTGAGATTTGCTTACTCAGAAGACATGAAGCAACAGTGCAGGGTTGTTCTTTGGAAGCAGCTGGAGGGAGACCATCCAGAAAGCATGTGGGAAAGGGCACTAAGATAAAATGTCTCTCATGTACAGCTCCTGGGTCGCTCCAGATGGGCTCTACCTGCCCCCACTTCCCTGGCCTGACAGTGCAGACTGTAATCTCACCCAGCCAAGGAGGGGCTGTCTGACAGTGGTTTCCATCCCGTTTTCATACCTCAGTCCCCAGGTGTTCCTCAGCATCTTTGCAGGCCTTGACACAAGGCTGGCTTGTCTCTGCTACCTTTTACAATCCCCCATTAAGACTTTATGGAGACCAGAGTTCCAGCCCCTGGGCTTGCCTGTAAGAAAGACCTCTAGGACCTACCATTTCACAGGATGTGGAGAGGGACCAGAAAATCTGGCATCTTCCCTCTGGATGACCCACATCCCACCGTGATGACCCCTCAGCTGGACACCTACACCAGTGACCCCCCCTGCACAGCCTCCTTCTGCAGCAGCGCCCACTCCCACTGTATTTTACTGGGCTCACACCAAACCAAAAGTGTTCCTGTTAAGGTGTCTGCTGCAGAGGGGAACAGATTGATCTGACATCACAAGAGGGATGAAGGCATCTCTCCTTTTCCAACTGGCCCCCAGGGCTTCTTCCCTATACCCCTTGCCGTGAAAGCTGGGAAGATCATTCCTTCCAGATGTTGTTTTCATGGTCTAGCCATGTTTTTCTTTTTCCTGTTTATAAAGAGTAGCCTAATTTACCATCTGAATCTGTTTCCACTCCTCTAGCAGATAAAAAGCAGCCTACCATTGCTCCAGGAAGAAGCTGACGCATTATAACCCATACACCAGCCTCCATGTTGACCACCTCTACTTTCTGAGCCCTCTGAGGCAGCATCTCTACCACTAAAAGAGGCAGTATCAGGGCCCATTCTCTCACCCATCACCCAAATGCCTCATAGCCCCTATGCCATCCTAGCTCCAGGACTGTGCTTATGTGTCTCTAGCCCGATGGCTCAAGTGGCTCTGCCTTCCCATCAGGTCTCTGCTTTCCAAGAGATGGGCTGTCCCTTTCCCCCTGATTTACTGTCCTAAACACGTTTGGGGTGACACTCAGACAGAGGCATCTCATGTAGGCCCAGATCACCCCAAGACCACCCCCTTGTTCAGCTGCTGAATCCCGTGGGCATTACAGGGCTACTTTATGGGATGGGGATGAAAACACAGCGATGGCTTTGGCTGATGTACCTGGGGGGTATTCTGCTAACAGGGGTGACAAACTACTTTTGTCTGATGCCATTAAAGAAAAGTATTTTTGGTAGGAGAATGTGACCTTTTCTTTTTTCTTTTCTTTTCTTTTCTTTTCTTTTCTTTTCTTTTCTTTTCTTTTCTTTTCTTTTCTTTTCTTTTCTTTTCTTTTCTTTTCTTTTCTTTTCTTTTCTTTTCTTTTCTTTTCTTTTCTTCTTTTCTTTTTTCTTTCCTTTCCTTTCCTTTCCTTTCCTTTCCTTTCCTTTCCTTTCCTTTCCTTTCCTTTCCTTTCCTTTCCTTTCCTTTCCTTTCCTTTTCCTTCTTTTCAGGTATAAAGAAGGGAACTTAAGACGACAAACAGTCTGAATTTTCACTGCTCAGAATCAGTACAGCCACTCACAGAAAACAGCCACTGGAGAAACACCTAACACAGCCCTCAGCCTCCCAAAACCTTGCTGGAGAAGCATGTGGTCCTCTGTCCTTGCTCTAAGACCCTACCCATGCCAGTCATGACCGGGGTGATTCTTCTTTCTACCCACACCAGTCACCCCTGCCAGGCTTCCTTGACGCTGCTCACACCGTGCCTCATCTTGGCTACCTGCAGCAGCGATGACTCCGAATCAGTATTATTTTCCTTTTGATGCTAGTAAAAAAACCCAAACAACAACAACAAACCCCAAATACACACCATTTTTAAAGCCCTTATTAAAAATCAGAAGAGGAGTTTGACTTCTGGTGCTTGAAGGAGATGATAGAATCGTGGCAGAAGAAAGCCAACCCTTCCAGCCAGGTCTGTGGCCCAAGTCATTATTTATGGCACAGAAGTGATGGGGCTCATCCACTCCTGAGTTACTTTATCTTTCACCTGCTCTAAATCTATTGCATCATAGTCAGAATAAATCTTATTTCCTCAAGTTTCTTGCTTTGCCAGTGCCCATGCCCTCGCTAACAGCAGCAGGACAGGTTGGTGCCCACAGAGAACTGCGTTTAGACAACCAGGAGTTCTTCCCCTCTTGCTTAAACCTCCCTTGTAAGGAGTCCCATGGTCTCAGTTCCATTCTGTACACCGTTGTTATTCCTTGGCAGTCCACCCAGCCACTTCTGCTCAGAACATTTTCCCCTACTTTTCCATTCAAATTTCCAGGAAAAAAAATATTCCTGTGGGAAATGGCCACCCTTGAAAAGGTTCTGTCAGGAAAAAAAAGATGCATATTGGCATCTTTCACTGGAAAAAGAATAATTCCTCATGAAGTTTGCTATATTAATGTCTCAAGCATCTGTGATCTTCTTCCTGTGCTTCTAAAATGGCGAAGGCCGAATACGTAAGAGACAGCCAGGAAAAACTCTTGTGCTAAAATTCAAGTTAAAGCTTTTATATTAGTTTCTCCATTTATTTAGCATGACCTAAGCATTCCCTCCTTCCACCATGTATTGCAAGTCATGCCTTGATTTTTTTCCACAGATCCAATTTAACCTCTGTTTGAAGCTCACTTCTTAAGCATCATCTTCCCATACGTGCATTTTGAGATGTGGATGCTATCATGGCTCGGGTGTTGGACCCGCAACCCTCTGGGCTGAAAGAAGTCCTGTAGTTCCTCTGCCTGTGGTATTTTGTCAAGATGGGATTTTTTTTCCCCCATTCCAAGATTTCATGGAGAAGATGGGTACCTTCTTAAGAGTACAGAGGATTGTCCCTCTCTACTCTGTCCTCGTGAGGCCCCAGCTGGAGTCCTGTGTCCAGAGCTGGGGCCCCCAATACAAGAAAGATGTGGGACTGTTGGAGAGGGGTCAGAGGAGCCACAAGGATGATTAGAGGCCTGGAGCAGCTGCCCTACAAAGAGAGGCTGAGGGAGCTGGGCTGGTTCAGCCTGGAGAAGAGAAGGCTGCGGGGGGACCTCATTGCAGCCTGCCAGTACCTGAAGGGACCTTATAAGCAGGAGAGGATTCAACTTTTTAAAAGGGCAGATAATGGCAGGACAAGGGGGAATGGATTAAAGCTAAAGGAAGGAAGGTTTAACTTAGATTTTAGGGGGAAGTTTTTTACAGAAAGAGTGGTGAGGGGCTGGAAGGGGCTGCCCAGAGAAGTAGTGGATGCCCCGTCCCTGGGGTGTTCAAGGCCAGGTTGGATGGAGCCCTGGGCAACCTTGTGTAGCTCCAGGCCTGGAGGTTGGTGGCTCTGCCTGTGGCAGGGGGGTTGGAGCTCTATGATCCTTGGGGTCCCTTCCAACCCAGACCATTCTATGATTCTATGATTCTATGACAGCTTGTATGACCCGATGGTCTTCCAACGCTCATTACCACAGCCCAGGAGAGCACAGAGGTCTGAGAAAGGGAGAAGCTGTGACCTTCTATGATTCTGTGTAGGAGGATATACCATAATGTATTAAATTGGGACCCTGGGACTTAGGCCAATAGCCTTTGTTGCCTCTTGGCCATAAGGATGCTTAAGCAGAAAAGTCACAAAGAGTTTTTTCAACCTTCACCCACCAAAAGTGTCGCGTATTCAACCATCAGTAAGGCAAACCAGACATCCCAGGCAACAGAATAACTCTTCACTCTTCTCCCCTCGTTAGGTAGCCAAGGATTAATTTGTAAATCATGTGTTTTCTTGTCTCTGCTCTGTCTCCTACATGCCTGACAGGCGGGAGGACCCGAGCGGTCTTGCACGCTGCTTTTTGATCAATAACATATTTCAGGGTTTCCAGAGAAGCAGAGATGATCAGTGAGATTCAGTCAAATGTGGAGAACACTTTCATAAATATGTAAATAAATAAAGAGGGGGAAATGCAGGAGAGAGGTTTTGAAAAGCATGTTTCACTTCGGAAGCCACATGTGTTTTGAAGGACAGCAGAAATGTACAACTGGCCCCTAGAAAGCCATTAATCTGGTGGACCTACATTGCATCTGAGAGACTACCTAACTTGGGCTTCAAAGCTTTGAGTGATGGAAATTCCCACTGCTCCCCACCACTCTATCCCAGCCCTCCAATTCCTGTAGCCTTGAAACGACTTCTTAACAATCAGCACTAATTTCTTTCACTGAAAGACCAACAATGACTTGTCCTGCCCATCATGGGGGACAAGACGTTTATTCCTGCTACAGCTTCATTTTCCAGATGAAAAACTGTGAACATTTCTCATTGATCATACTTTCCACACCTTTGCTCAACTGTGTCCCTCTCCTTCAGGCATCATAATTGGGTTTGGAAGTTTGAATAGGCAAGCCCACAACATTTTCCGAATTAAAACTGACCAGCATTAATAAAGGCAAAATTGCTCCATAAAACCACAGGAACATTGTTCTCCTGCTCAGTTGCAACATTTTCTTGGGGAAAAAAAAAAAGTCATAATTAGAAACCTATTTTTTTGGTTTCAACACAAGAAGCTGCTGCGTTCTGAGTTTTGTGTTTTAGGGGGATATCTCTGGCTGGCCAGTGAAATGAATTCTCGTGGATTTAATCCTCATATGGAAGACAGACTGACCCACAAGAAGCACAAGGCTTGTCCAGCATGAAATAACAAAGGCCTGGTTTAGGTTCATATCACATATATTGCACCTTAGCATTTATTTTTAAGTCATAACCACGACCCTGTATATCCTGTTTTGTGCAGTGATGTACTTTCTTTTGAGTTTCACAGCGATGTCCAGCAGTGCAGCTACTTCTTTCACCACGAGCAGCAGGACCCTGAGGCTGTAACCTCTTGCCAAGACCTCTGCCAAGGGGGAATTGCATCCTTTCTTATCCCCTTGGCTATGTCTAATCTTGCAGCGTGGTGCCAACCTAGCAAGAAAAGGGACTTGCACCACATAAAACGGCACCGTGAATGGAAACTTTGAGGTGGCCAAGGGTTCCATCAGGATTTAGCCCCAGGTATCTTGCAAAATTCTTGCCCATGATTGAACCCTGTGGGCCTGGAGGAAAGGGTTGACGATGAGGGGGGCTTACCCACATGGAGTCAACGCTCGGTTGCCTCCAGAGCTTCGTCAGCTATGGAAGAACAGCGAGGAAATTCCCTTTTAAACATAGAGAGAATGGAAATAATGAGGGGAAGGAAGGCAGGCAAATAATGATGAAGTAATAATGTGCCCAAGTGTTCCTACTCTGCTCAACGCAGTGTTGTGACCCCTGTTAAAGCCATGGTGGCCTGACCAAGATGACAAAAAGCCTTGTCTGCACCTATATACGGCTTCAAGGCCGTTTTGGATTCGGATGGGCTCATAAAGGTGCCACGGCGAATCGAAGGCTGGAAGGTCGGTCAGAAAAGAAGTCATAAAGCAGAAATAAAAGAGATGATGTCCTCTGCTGAAAGGGATGCACAGCCCACACATTTGGCAGAAGTTGGATGCTTAGCCTGGGATATTGTGGGTTTATGTAACAGGGGCTGGGGAGCACACTGTTGCAGCTGTGAGCCCAGGGTCGAAATGCATGACACAACACCCCACACTGATTAAGCAGAACTCAGAAAGCCATTAGAAAGGCAGATAAAGAGAAAATGAGTAGAACCTTCACAAAATTTTCATTGAAATAGAAATTTTGTGTCTTCCCTCCTCCCTCAGGAAATCCAGCCTTCCACTTCATAACCCCCAAGGCACAGTGATGGCCCTGTTTTCACAGAATCATAGAATGATCTTTGTCAGAACTAACCAAGAATGGGACA
Organism: Zapornia atra; assembly: GCA_013400835.1. Classification (NCBI taxonomy): domain Eukaryota; kingdom Metazoa; phylum Chordata; class Aves; order Gruiformes; family Rallidae; genus Zapornia; species Zapornia atra. Next base: position 91,799 of record VZTU01014824.1, on the reverse strand, counting down.
GAAAGCTGCTTCTTCACAACTTGTTGTGCATCAGTATGATGATAATGCTGCTAGAGGCCAGGGAGGAAAAACAAAAAATGTGGGCAAGAAAGCACAAGCTCTGCAGCCCTCAAATCTCCTGATAAGAATTACTTAAGCCTTGACAGAATGACTAATGGTGCATATTAATGAGGGTGCCCTTGCTGCCCTGCAGCTGTCCTTTTTCCTTCTAAATTTCAGAGTCACAGGGTTGGAAAAAACCTTTAAGATCATCAAGTCCAACCATTCCCATCCTATGCTAAACCATATCTCTAAGTACCTGATCTACCCTTTTTTAAAACACATTTTTTAAACACATCCATTCCTTCTATCTTCTTTTCTCCAGCAAGTACCAGAGCTGGGACCATGTGCACGTGTGTGTGTAGCAGGAACCCCGATTTTGCACTTTTAAGAGTCAATAATCAATCAAATGCCAGAGGAGGCCTGCAAGAAAGGCAAGAAATGTCCCCATTTCACAGGTGGAGTAACTGAGGCACCTTGAAGAGCATTGCCTTGCCAGGCATAACTGGCCACGAAGCCCCAAGTAAATACCTGTGGAGGTCTGAGATGCAAATACCCAGGATGCTTCAACCTCTCTTCCCTCACAGAAGTATCACAGCAAACAAGGTGGCTCCAAGTTAGAGCACTGAGGAAAGCTGATTACGGCCTAAATTTTAACTGAGAACAAAAGTTAGGGGTTTAATGTAGACTTCTGCAGATGTGGGGATGGGAAGTGACCAGAGGGAGGAACAGCAAGTCCATCTCTCCTGTAACTCCGCTGGAGACCTCCAACTTGCTAGAAGCTTTGTCCACAACCGCTGTTAACCTGCCACTGGTTTTACCAGCTTGAATGGAAGAGCTGGTGAAAATGAAATATTACCTCCAACCCATCTGCAGGGTAGAATAAAGCAGAGATCCTCAGCCCCAGATGTGCCTCTTAGCAGAAGGGGGATTAAAATTAAAGCCTGCACCGTACGCAGCATCCATTGGTTCAACTCAGCAAAGGTTGCTGAGTTGGATGCTGACCACCCAAACTTCCACCTACCCTTAAATTTAGAATTGGGTCCCTGGTTTTATTTTCTCCCTTCTTCCCTCCCAGGATTGCAGCTGGAGAAACTCTACTTAAAGAGTTTTCATCTATTTTTTTTTTAAGGGAAAGAGGTTGATCCGTGCCCAAGAGACAACCTGCCAGGTCAACATCTGACTTAGAGCATCAGTCCCACATCAGAAAGTGCCCCGATTTCAGCACTGAGACAATTATTAGGAGGAAAGAGATGGTACCCTGCCCAGATCCGTGGCAGCTGTATGGACCACTGAATACTCCACATCCAGGCTTTAAGGGATTCATTACCACTGGTCCATAGACAATACCCAGAGATGGGGCAACTCTTTCAATGCTTGAAAGGGATGCACCCAGTGGAGTGCAGGAAGATAACAGGCAGCAGGAACGAAGCAAAAGTGATGGAAAATCTTTTGCACTTACCTGGCAAGTCCTAGGTCTGGATTAAATCATATCCTGCTCGATCCTAGTTGTCCCCCAGAGTTAAAAAATCCCTTTCAAGGTGCGTCCTTGAGAACATAAGCTTGTCTTGAGAGGCTTTAATCCTTAGAGCACGTAGAAAGAGAAACCCTAATTCTTCTTGGTGTTGTCAGTTGACTGCTGTTAGTGGTTTCCTGTAGACAACATCTGAATGACAAATCAAACTGGTTTGTTACACTTATAGCAATTAAGGGCTGGTAGTATAACCACACTGCTCACGCAGCATTAATGTGAGCACGGTGTCTACCTTAGAAGAACCGTTACCCGCAGAGGCTCCTCAGGCTAAAAAAAGTACTGTCCTGCTAAAAAGGATGCCCTGAATCGCTCTCATTCAGGCTGGTGTGAGTTGAAAGTCCTCCCCTGGAGCCACAGGATGCAAAACTGGTCTGCAAATGGGAGGAGAAATAGGGGTCTTGTGAGTTTTCTGGATTGGCCCATTCACAGCTAAGAGCAGCCTGGGCCAATAGCAGGGGTGGAGATATTTATTGCACACCCTTTAACCTTTTGGGAGAGTTTGTCTCCAGTCAGGTTCTACTCTGAGCAGCTTCCCCTTTTGTAATCAGCTAGGTTACGGTGCTGTAATCTTACTCACTTTCCATTTGAGGTTCTCCGAAGAGAACGTTCGTGTTGCTCCTCAGAGCTGTCTGGCCTTCCCACGAGTACAGGATGGCTGATG
>VZTU01014824.1:69469-80660 GCA_013400835.1 Zapornia atra | reverse complement strand
GCTTCCCACTCCTTGGAAGACTGGTTTGTGGGAATGCCAAACATCTGGCTTTGCCCATCCCTGTGTAGGATTTCCACCTGACCACTGGAAATCTGCTGATTAATGGGAGCTCTGCTGGTTGGAAAATGGAGCTGCCAGGGTCCATCTAAGGCTGGCAGCAATCTCCAACCCTGCTTCTGTGAGGAGCCTGTGCAGGGAAGGCAGGAGGGATAAGATGTAGCCAGACAGGAGAGGACAGATGTATTTATTGAAGCAGGTTCTGACTCTACTAGTGATGCTGGAGATCAGCACAGGAGAAATACCTTAGGACAGGGAGTACAGGCTGGTCCCCTGACATCGCTTCTGCTTTGCTCTTGCACTGCTCTCCCCTCCTCCCCCAGTCTGTCTGGGGGTCACTGGGGCAGGAGGATGTGGCAGGGGGACCTGCTCGAGGTCAGGCATGAATGGAAAGCCCCACTTCTCCCCTCTTGCCCCTGTGTATCTGCAATGCCCCATCTCCATCTGAAGGGCTAAAGCAGCAAGAGGGATTGCTTCCCTGCTGCTGACCTTAGCATCTGAGTTGTCTGGGAGACCTCCTGCGGGGGAGGGGGTGTTCACGGCAGTGAATGGGCTGGAATATCCAGGACTAAGGTATTTACCCACGGGGGATCCCATTAAGCCAGGTGCTGTACCTGTATCTCAGCCCACTGCATGGTGCATCTCTGTCACCACCTCTCCAAATCCCCCAGCAAGGGCTTTGCATGCTGGAGCAGCAGGAGACCAAAACGTGGCTCCTCCCTGGGCTTTTGTCATGTATTAGGCTGGAAATCGTGTCCCACATCTGTGTGTGTGTGAAGGGGTGCAGCCAATGTGGGCAGCTCTGCAAGGAGGTCTAAAGGAAGTGTCACCAAACCTGGACCTGCACTTGTGCTTGTGATGCCCAGCTTGGTCACTTTGGTGTCTTCATCTTGCCCCTGGAAGAAAGGCTGAGCTCACAGCCCACATGAGTGTGGCCAGGAGGTCTCCACAGGCACCATGTCCAGTGAATACTGGGGGCTCTGCCATGACCCCTCCATCCTCTCCCAACCATGCTGAGCAGGCAGAGACCACCAGACCTTAACACACCTCTTTTAGTGGGGGGATCTCTGCTCCGAAGTGTCCTGGCTTTAGGATACTGGGCTCATCTTTGGTCTGCTGGCATCATCTCCTTTTGAGGGCAGTGAGGCTTGGGGTCACTTTGAGATTGGAGGGAAATGCATTTGGGGAACAGATCAGTTTTCTGTAGGAGCAGATTTCAGGTGCTGCAGAAGGGGATCAGGTGGCCCAATGCTGGATAACATAACCCAGAGAGATGGGCTCTCCACTGAGCCTGTGGGACAGCCAGGAGAGCAATTTGCTCTCTATCTCTGTAGGACCCTTGTGCAGAGCAGCATGCTGCAGCTGTGCTGCTCGGGGAGCTGTGGCAAGGGACCCCAGGGTGAGGAGGAGCCTCAGCTCACCCAAGCCCACACAGCAGAGAAGGTCTCCTGCTGAGCAGGGTCATTTTGGCATGGGGAGTTATTCACGTGTAGCTTCCCCGAAAGGGAACCACCAGCTCTGGGGAGCTGCACTGTGACCCACATGGGTGTCTCCTCCCTTCATCTGCTGCCCCTGGCCTCAGCATCTCCCCTGCCCTGAGGATGCCCTGGAGCCTCCATCCACCACCGTGCAGCAGCTGGAGTCCTCCCTTACTCCATTGCTATGGCAACCTCCTTGCACAGACATCTCCTCCGCGCTGCCCTGCTGCCAACCTGCTGTGGACCTTGGTGGGGGTGGGGGTTGGGGTCAGCCACTCCATCCCCAGAAAGCAAACACAGCTGCCCCTGTACAGGGCATGTACTGTACCCCACCGTGGTCTTCTTCCAGCTCAGGGACCTGCAGAGCTCTATGGTGCTGTTAGCAGGTGCAATTGAGGGTTTCCTTTTGAAGGATCAAGGGGTGTCCACACAGGTGAGAGCTGTTGGGGCAAAGGCCTGCAGACTGTCTGGGGAACAGCATTCCCAACTCTGTGGCTCACAAGAGTTACCCCTGAGCTGATTACAGTCAGAGCATAAGGTTGTGGATGATGAGATGGAGAGACCTGAAGGTACCAGAGGTGAATCTCTGTCCATCCCCTGAAGGACAGATGCATGAACTGCCTACTCGGTGAGAGGGAAACTGAGGCACGAAAGGGGCTGAAGTGCTTTTTGAAGGTCATTAACCATTACCTCTACCCTGATTACCCCATGCCAGAAATGCCATCCATGGGCCAGGCAGGCACCCCTTCATCCTGCACAGTGACATCCCACAGCCTGGGCTCTTTCATACTGAGGCCCTTTATCTTCTCAGAGGTGAGATGAGCAGAGTAATACAGAATCTTACAATCACTATGGCTCCTCTGCAATAAGAACAGTCTTACAGTAAGCTGAAGTCCACCAGGAATAGTGGAAGAGAGAAATAATTTGCTCCCCACACCTCTGTCCTGGCTGATAGGATTTTTATTCTGCTTTTTTCACTCTTATTTTCACCCTGAGTTTTTCACCCTTCTTTTTTTTACCTCTCTCTCTCTTCTCTTACACCTCACACTCCCCAGCATGTGACCTTCCAAAGCACCCTGTGTCCTTATTTTACAGCCCTTAATTTAACAAGCTGTAGCTGTGCTGCCCTGGTCCAGCACATACCAACCAGTGCTACTTCATGAATACCTCACATTCAAAGCTGACCAAAGCTCAGAGAGCTGATGGGGAAGGTACAGAGGTATAAAACTTCTCAGGCATGTAAAAACCCCCTCAGGGCAACAGGCTGTGCCTAGCATCACTATGTGCAACCTCCCTTTTGACTGTGAATTCACTGTTATCCATCATCAGTGATGAGCAAGCAAAGCTTTTTCTCACACCCCTGTACATGTACCTGTGCTTCTCAGTACTTGCTCCATCACACCTGGCTTGTCAGGGGTGGATCACCTGGCTCTCCTGCTCCCTGGTGTCTGAGGGGGTGTGATGGCCTGGAGAAGAGAAGGCTGCGGGGGGATCTCATTGCAGCCTGCCAGTCCCTGAAGGGAGCTTATAAGCAGGAGGGGATTCAACTTTTTAAAAGGGTAGATAATGGCAGGACAAGGGGGAATGGACTAAAGCTAAAGGAGGGAAGGGTTAGATTAGATATTAGGGGGAAGTTTTTTACAGAGAGAGTGGTGAGGGGCTGGAACAGGCTGCCCAGAGAAGTAGTGGATGCCCCATCCCTGGGGGTGTTCAAGGCCAGGTTGGATGGGGCCCTGGGCAACCTTGTGTAGCTCCAGGCCTGGAGGTTGGTGGCCCTGCCTGTGGCAGGGGGGTTGTAACTCTGTGATCCTTGGGGTCCCTTCCAACTCAGACCATTCTATGATTCTATGGCGACAGGTCCTCTGCATCAGCTGCAGGGCTGGAGGAGCGGCTGCAGTGGGGAGTTGTGGTGGCAGATTGTGCTGCTGGGCCTGGTTTCTTAGAGCAGGGGACACCCCCCCTGAGCTTCAAAAGGTGTGTCTCATGGGGGAGAGGGAAGGATTTGCATGGCTGACCTGCAGCCATGCGAAAGCCAAACCTCAGGGCATGCCAGCTCCATGAGTCTTGGGGTGGTAGGACTTCACACCCAGCCCAGTCCTGGTCTCCATCCTGGTTGTGTGCTTCTGCTGCTCCCTTTGCAGTACAGCTGCAGGCTGAGTCAGTTAAGCTGACTTCTCCAACAGAAACCTTACCCAAGAAAGAAATTAAGAGGGTTTTTTGTTGTCTCAACGACTTCATGTGTCCCATGCCTTCAGGACTGACAGGTTTTATGTAAGGGAAGGGGGGAGCCCCTGAGGAAAGGGTCTTAGCCAGGTGGGAAAAGACCCTCACCCCATTTTGGTGCTGAACTCCTGTCACCACTCATTAGGCATAGTGATAATAAAGACAAATCAAGGGTTAATCACTTCAACTGCCCTGCACAGACCAGCCTGGGGGAAACTGAGCCTGAGAGAGGCAGACTGGGAGATGACAACTGACTTGAGCCAGAGGCCAGGTTTATTCCTGAGCTTTAGGTTCCTATTACAGCCTCACACACAGGCATTTTTCACAGGCTTACCACCTTCAGATCTCTTTTTTCCCCAGCAGGTCTTTGATGCAAGTCCAAGATATTGATAGGCCATTAGAGGCGGCTCCTTTGAGCTTGGACAGGCTGGGAAACAGACCTGCCCATTCAGGGGGAGTCCCTGCGGAATGAAAGCAGGTTTTGCCTTGCACCTGGGAGGAGAAGGATGGGTTGGATCCCTGGCTGCTTTCAGGGCAGGAAAAAATCAAATCCCTCCACAGCTGCTAGGGACTGAGAAGGGGAGATGGCAGCAGGGTCCTGGCAAAGGGGGACGCAAAACTGCTGCTGTGATTTCAGAGTCTGATAGTGTAAGTGCTGACTGAGCTGTACCCTGGAATCAAATGGCCAGTGCCTTCTCCACCCCAAGGATTGTCAAACATACTGTCTCTGTTAGGGGTTACCAAACCCAATCCCCTGGTGTGGAGCAGCAGGCTTCATTGGGCTGCTGGTTTTGACCATCCCTACTAATCTCCAGAGAAAAAGCTCTGAGGTGAGGCCTTTAATGTCATTACAGAATCACAGAACTGTAGGGGTTGGAAGGGCCCTCCAGAGATCATGGGGTCCAACCCCCTGCCAAAGCAGGGTCCCTAGGACAGGGCACACAGGTCGGTGTCCAGACGGGGCTGGAATCTCTCCAGAGAAGGAGACTCCACACCCCCCTGGGCAGCCTGTCCCAGGGCTCCCTCACCCTCACTGGGGAAAAGTTCTTCCACATGTTGGTGCAGAACTTTCTATGCTCCAATTTGCAGCCATCGCCCCTTGTCCTGTCCCCACAGACACTGAAAAGGGGCTGGCCATTTCCCCCTGCATCCCATACTTAAGATATTGATAGACATTAATAAGGTCCCCCGTTAGTCTTCTTCTCTCCAGGCTGAACAGCCCCAGCTCACTCAGCCTTTCCTCACAGGGGAGATGCTCCAGGCCCTTCATCATCTCCGTAGCTCCTCTGGACTCTCTCCAGGAGATCCCTGGCTTTTCTATCCCAGGGAGCCCAGAACTGGACACAACACTCCAGGTGGGGCCTGGAGCAGAGCAGATGGGGAGGATCCCCTCCTTTGACCTGCTGGCCACACTCCTCCTGATGCCCCCCAGGATCCCCTTGTCTCTCTGAGCCCCCAGGGCACACTGCTGGCTCATGGCCACCCTGTCATCAAACAGGACCCCCAGGTGTTTCCCTTTATTGATTTCTGTAGGCTGGAGGCAAGTGAAATTCATGGACATGCCCTCAGCTCCACAGAGCATCCACGCAAGAGCTGATGCAGGACTTGGCTCTCCACAGGGCAGCCCTCTGCTTTCCCCTCCAGACAGTCCATTTTTCAGCAGAAGAAGGGAAATATTTGCCTCTCCAGACCTGGGAGCTGTTGGTTCCAACGTGATATAGTATCTGTGTGTGCTCCCTGCTCACCGTAAAACTCTCATTAACATCAACAGGAGCAGGAACAAGACCACAACATGACTAATTCTCCACCCCCAGACTGTCTGTGTGTATATTATCAACTCCTCCTTCAGCTCATGTGCCTCCACACAACTGGGGGGTATAAATCTGGCTTTCTGTTGGCGTTTGTTTTAAATTGAATCTTCTGACTGAAAAGGTTGGGGATGCGTAATTATGGTCTGGATTTCAGACTTACACATGTCTTTGTGGGTGCAAATAGCAGGGAGAAGAATGGCTGAGTAACTCAGATTGCTGTGGTTTACTGCTTCCAGATAGAAAGCTGAGTAGGTCCTCACTGGTCTTTCTTGGCATGCTACCAGGCAGGCAAAAGAAGTATTTTGTTTTGTGTTCAACGTGGAGACTGGAGCTCTGGATCTATTCCTAGCTCAGCCACAGATGAGCTTATGACCTTGAGAAAGTCTCTTATCTGATCCCAATGAATGCAGAAGCTGCCTGGGCTTAACTCTTGCAGAGTTGTTAAGAGTCCTCTGTCCCACCAGATCCCTCAGCAGCAGGTTTGGTAGGACAGCTCTGGCTGTGGGCACCGCCTCTCCAAGTCCACAGCTCCTGGCAGGAGGAACTGGGGAGGGTTTCCCAGGTCTCTGTGTTAGCCCTTCACCTGGATGTTTTTAAGGGGACTACTGGGACCCTTCCCAGCAGACTAGATGTGTCCAGTGATGGAGATGACAAGTCCACGTCTCCTTGAGCTCAGGCATCTGAACCCAAGCTGAGCCGGCACCCCAGTTACTCCCACACTTAGCTGGGGATCATGCTCCTGCCCTGAGCCTGATGGACAGGAGGGGGCTGAATCTTAGGGCTGCAGATTGACATCTGAACTGGGGCTGTTAAGCCTTGGGAGAAGAAGCCTGAGAGGGGATGTGATCAATGGTTATCAATATCTGAAGGGTGGGACACAGGGGGACATGGGCAGCCTCTTCTCAGTGTCTGTGGGGACAGGACAAGGGGCGATGGCCTCAAGTTGGAGCACAGGGAGTTCCCCACCAATCTGGGGAAGAACTTCTTCCCAGTGAGGGTGAGGGAGCCCTGGGACAGGCTGCCCAGGGGGTGTGGAGTCTCCTTCTCTGGAGAGATTCAAGCACCATCTGGGTGCCAACCTGTGTGCCCTGTCCTAGGGACCCTGCTTTGGCAGGGGGTTGGACCCCATGGGCTCTGGAGGTCCCTTCCAACCTCTGTGATTCTGTGTTCTTTAGCAAAACCAGGCCTAAACCCAAATCTGTAGAACTGGAAAGAAAATGATAAATATTTAAAAAAATAAATAAATCCACTTTTCCCAGCTCTCCTTGTGGCTCAAAGTCTTGGGACAAGCTTGGGTGGACTTATTTCACCAAGTGGAAAGTTGTAGGTCTGCCAGCCTGGAAATCAGCAAACCAGTGTTCACAGACACCCCACCCCCCAGCAACAGTGGTTGCTCTCTCCAGAGGATGTTGGCTGGTGTGGTGCAGCTCCAGAGGGGGCTGTGAATGTGTCCTGGCCCCTTTATCATCTCTTTCATGGCCCCATGAGTTACAACTGGAGATGTTGGTAACCACAGCTTCCCTAAAAGCCAGAGCCTGTCTGTTCCTGCCCCAAAAACAGATAGCTGAGGTGAAGTAACACTCCCCAGGAGCACCTTGGCACCGTGCCTCTCCCACAGCCCTTACTCCCTCTGCTGCAGCAGGAGCCATCCCTCCCTTCTCTTCATTTTTAATTCTCAAACCAGACCTCAACCTTCTGCTTTTCTTCCAGGTGTTCATCCAGGGACAGCGTGGTGCATGAGCAGAGGCCACTACCACCACAGCTAGCCACCAAGGGGCTGTGTTGGCCACACTGGAGGAGCTAACCCAACCCTGAGGATTTCCCATCTCCATCCCTGGCCCTTTGCAGCACACCCCTATGACATTTGACTCCCAAAGAGGATGTCTCTACCCAAAATCCAAATAGAAGAGGCGCTAGACAGCATGGATGCTGGCTCTGGAGGTGCTGCTCCTCCTGATGACCATCTGAGGAGCCTCAAGGCTTTGACAGAGAAGCTGAGACTGGAGACCAGGCGCCCATCCTACTTGGAATGGAAGGCAAAGCTGGAGGAGCAGGCATGGAAGAGCCCCCAGCCAGCAGGAGAGGAGGATGCAACCGAGGTCAAAAAGGTCATGGGGGAGACTGTTCCCTTGAGGAAGGTGCAGCTGCATCTCAACGGGAGCCCTGCCCAGGACAAGGTGACACTTACCTCAGGGAGAATAGGTGGCTTTGAGAGCATCGATGAAGCTTTGACGTGGCTCAGGAAGGAACTGGTAAGTGGTTACCTGTCCCTGTTGGAGAGAGAGCACACTTTTTCAAGAGGAGGGAAAATAAAAAAAAACCATAATAAAGGAATGAGGAAACAAGTGACTCCTTGTTCCTACCTGCCTTCAGCCCCAGGTGAACAAGCAACAATCAATCTTTGTATTTTCTTGTGGCTGGTGGGAGCAGGAGCAGCCCAGGGAAGAGAAAAAGCAAATGCCAGAGCATCCACAGCCTCAGTGAAGGAGCTAGCTGTATGTCAGCATCATTGCAGGCATCCAGCAGGCTGGGGAAATAAGGTAGCTTGTGCAGTTTGCCCCCTCCCCTGCTTCTCTAATTATATCTCAACACTCAGATGAGCACAGCAGGCATGAATACACCATGAATGTGTGGACACTGCTAGTGCAGTAGCCTGTCTCTGGTGGGGATGTAGGAAGGAAGCATGACTAGATCCACCTCCTGGATCTGCCCTTGCACCTTGTGGCTATCGGTGGTTTAGGGACTCCCCCAGAAGGAGACTGTGTGCTGACCACTGTGTCTAACAGTCGTTAGCAGGTATAACCTCCAAGACTTTCCCTAATTTCCCCTTTTTCTTCTTTTTTTCTCTTAAAGTCATTACTCTCTATAAGGTCTCGTGGTCACCTGGGGTAATTCTGGGGGGCATCAAAAGGAACGTGGCCAGAAAGCCAAAGGAGGTGATCCTCCCCCTCTGCTCTGCCCTGGTCAGGCCCCACCTGGAGTGTTGTGTCCAGTTCTGGGATCCCTGGGATAAAAAAGCCAGGGATCTCCTGGAGAGAGTCCAGAGGAGCTACGGAGATGATGAAGGGCCTGGAGCATCTCCCCTGTGAGGACAGGCTGAGTGAGCTGGGGCTGTTCAGCCTGGAGAGAAGAAGCCTGAGAGGGGATCTGATCAATGGTTATCAATATCTGAAGGGTGGGACACAGGGGGACATGGGCAGCCTCTTCTCAGTGTCTGTGGGGACAGGACAAGGGGTGATGGCCTCAAGTTGGAGCACAGGGAGTTCCACCCCAATCTGGGGAAGAACTTCTTCCCAGTGAGGGTGAGGGAGCCCTGGGACAGGCTGCCCAGGGGGGTGTGGAGTCTCCTTCTCTGGAGAGATTCCAGCCCCGTCTGGACACCGACCTGTGTGCCCTGTCCTAGGGACCCTGCTTTGGCAGGGGGTTGGACCTGATGATCTCTGGAGGTCCCTTCCCACCCCTACAGTTCTGTGAGTCTGTGATTCTGTGAACCTGCTTCCCACAAGTCCTTTCTGCACAGTGAGACCAAGAGCTTCGCTTTGTTTCAAGCTGTTGCAGGATCCCCTCATTCTGATCATGAAATACCTAATGAATACTTTGCCTTTTTCTGCTGTATGCATGATGCTAGAACCTTATCTCAGACCCATCCTCATCCAGCTCTTAAAGGTTCATCATCTGTTGGTTCCTGCTTCATTAGATGCTGGTCCACATCATCCATGTCATCCTCCTAACTCAGCCCTGGGCTCTATCATACATGTATCTCTATTTCTGATAGTTACAAACTGGTAATTTCACATAGAGGAAGACAAAACAAAAATGCTACATCTGTGCTAAGAAATTAGAGTCAGGGCATGGGTGTTGGAAGCTCACCTGTTATATGTTGTGTTGCTCTCATCGTCTTTGGTCCAAATTTTCCCTGGGACAACTAGTTCTGACCCAAGCAGCTCCAGACCCAGCTCAAGAGTCAGCACAGCCTGGGTGTGATTCCCAGGAGGAAGTGTGGATTCAGCACATCTTTTCTGGAAGCCACAGGAGGTCAACAGAATCACAGAATCACAAGGTTGGAAAAGACCTTTGAAGATCATCAAATCCAACCATTCCCATCCTAAGCTAAACCATATCCCTAAGTACCTCATCTACCCTTTTTTTGAACATATCCAGGGAAGGTGACTCAGCCCCCTCCCTGGGCAGCCTGTTCCACAGCCCCACAACTCTGCCAGGGAAGAGCTTTGCCCTCCCAGCTGAGCTGACCCTGCCCTGGCCCAGCTTGAGCCCATTGCCCCTTGTCCCATCTCCTGTCCCCTGGCTGAAGAGACCATCCCCCACCTCTCTGCACCCGCCTGGCAGGGCAGGGGAGGTGGGGGGAAGGTCTCCCCTTAGCCTGCTCTTCTCCAGGCTCAACACCCCCAGCCCCCTCAGCTGTTCCTCAGAGGATTTCCCCTCCAGCCCCTTCCCCAGCCTGGTTGCCCTTCTCTGGACTCGCTCCAGGACCTCAATGTCCTTCTTATGGTGAGGAACCCAGAACTGGAACCAGCACTCGAGGTGCAGCCTCACCAGTGCCGAGTCCAGGGGCACTATTACTTCCCCAGACCTACTGGCCACCCTGTTTTTGATACAAGCCAGGATGCCATTGGCCTTCCTGGCCACCTGGGCCAACAGGATGGACATGACTAGGTCAGGGCAGTTGTTTTCTGGGCTGGAGGATGAGACCCAATGTTCTTCACAAATGTAGGAGCAAGCAGACACCAAGCCCATACTTCTCAGTGATTTTTCCTTTCTCCTCACTGGAATGAAAGATCTTTAATATTTAATCCACAAGACTGGAAACAGCTTATGTCACATTGCTTTGTTTCTGTTGCCTAATTGGAAGCTTGCCTGTGAATCCCACCAGCATTTACATCTACGCTGACAGCAGAAATATTTCCAACAGGGTCCCCGGGAGCTGGGACATCACTTGTGGCTCAGATGCACTTGTGAAATGGTTCCTGGCCAAATGCTTTGCTTTTGATAAGCACTGAAAGTCTTTGAGGAAAACTTCTCATGCACAACAGTGAATAATAGTTTTTAAAAATTCTCTGTTACTTTTGCTCCAGAGAATTTTGTTAACTTTTTCTTGCCCTTGCTGCATTTGCCCATAGACTGATCTCTAGAGAAGTTACTTATGCAGATGGTTCTGGATGTTGTAGTTTTGGTGGCTGGGATGTTTTTGAGGACCACTGTGGTGGTTTGACCCTGGCTGGAGGCCAGACACCCACCAAAGCTGCTCCATCACTCCCCTTTTCAGCTGGACAGGGGAGAAAATAGATACTGAGAGGCTCAGGAGTGGAGATAAGGACAGGGAGAGATCATTCCACAATCAGTGTCACGGGCACAACAGACTCAACACAGAATAAAGGACAGAAAACTCTCTAATTGATGACATTGCCCTGCACCCCCCGTGACACCAGAGTTGGGTGATGAGAAGTGACAGCAGATCTTAGAGCACCTTCCCCCACCCCTCCCTTCTCAGCAGACTGAGCTTTAGTCAGGATTTGGCTCCCTTCTTCCCCCCGCAATTGTGACACAGGGAGGGGCAGGGACTGGGTGAATGGGGGTTTCAGTCAGTTCCTCATGAGTTGTTTT